>PVKM010045326.1:0-12007 GCA_004027735.1 Carollia perspicillata
CTTGATGAGCTTCTATTGTGCATGAAACAAACACTATATAATTAAGGTTATATCTATTTTTCTTGGTTATCGGGATGAAGAATTATCTGTATTGATACATTAAACTTGTGGGACTAGAATTCCAAAGTTAATATAAATAGCTCTTTTTAAGAAAGAAAGAAAATTTTGGTTTCAATTATACTGAATCTTCCTGGATGGATTTTTTTCTTTGGTTATATAATCTTAGACTTTTAATAGCCCCCACAGTAAACCCTAAGATAGGTTTCTCTGTGAGTAAAAATAGAGAAACTTTGTTTTTATAGTCATAATCTGCCTGTCTAAACCTCTCTCTTCATTTTACATATTGTATCTTAAAAAGCAAAAAAAACTATTACATGGAGTATAGGATTATTCTCCAGGAACGGGGAATTGGAGGAAGTCTTGTTCACTGTGTGCATAAACAAAAGGAAGCTGAGTACACTGTGTTTCTGCAAAATATTGAACCAGTTTTCTAGCAGGTTGAATTTGCTCTTCAGCAATAGTTGTTAATATGCTCATTTTCTTTGTAGACAATCCAACAACAAAGGGCGAGGTTCCTTTTTGCTGACAATGCTGTTAGTGCAAATAAACTTTATAAGGCAATTAATATTCAAGATCATCAACGCTAATCTAGCACCCTCTTTTCCCCCTCGTTTCTTCTCTTCTTTTCTATTTAGTGTCACATACTATTATTACTCCATTTGTGACCCTTTTCTTAGTGCCTAGGATGGAGAAACGTCCAAAGGATCCCCTAAGTGGAAGCCAAGTATGAACTTCAGTAATGTAGTGGGTATTCCAGCATATCAAAGGTCTTTCTAGGTCTGGTTTTCTATCTTAACATTTTTACGCCTGTGCATATTTTCCTTCTAGATCCCAGTAGACTGTAAAAGATAGGTTTAATGCACACACTGTAATCATCTTTCTGAGTGGTAAGTTTTTAGAATTTGCCTTCACTTTCCATACAGGTGATTTTTGGACTAAAATTCAAGGTAGCAAGTTTAGAAATTGGTCTGAAGTTTTCATTTTATTTCAAATCAAACTCATGTTACTCCTGTTGAAAATTGTACTGACAGGCCCATACATATAATTTATGATATTTCCTATCAAGATGTTTAGCTGAATTAGAAACATTTGTGAACAAGTCCTTCTGCAGTTGGTTAAAAAGCATTTTTCTGCTGGGGAAGGGAGGAGTGCATGGAGGGCAGAGGCATAAAGAGAACCTGGAATACCTTATATTTCAACGACTGTTGATCAAGTAATTGACCGTAAACTGTTTACAACCATGACCTTTGTTGCAACCACAGAAGAGGTGTTTATAGATAGACATTAAGCTCTTTTTTAAGTTGTTCACAAAGTGTGCTGTTTACAGAGCAAATTTCCCCAAACATCTTATTTTTCTCTGAAACATTAAATGAAGTAGACTACAAGGTTGGTCAGACTTAGCATCGAGAAGGAAAAGGAGATGGACAAGGGACGCTTTGCCTATATTTTTGGGAGAGCCTGACTTTTTCAACAGTGATTCTATTTTCACATCTCAGATTATGGAAAAGGGAAACCTCAACATAAGGTCCATAAGAAGCATTTTAAAATATCAAAGAGAACCTCAGCATTTTAGACAGAGGCTATTGCGTTGGCTTATTAACTTGCTTAAAGAGAAACAAGATATTGAACACTTGGTTTTTATAAAAACCAATAAAACTTACCAATGAAGAGATGTAATATGATTGTGAGAGAGAAAATATATTTGAAACTACATTTTCAGGAGATTAAGACACTATTTGTTTAAATCAGATTTTTGTCAAGGGAATGCCAAGGAATTTTTTAAAAAGTGTTATATGAATTACTTTTCAATTAAAAAAAGGCACACTTATTTTTTCAAAAGGAAGTGTTTTGGAAGGTGTGATTGCAGCCTAATGAACAAACTTGTGGAGAAATGTGGTGCAAATGGAAAGCATCACTCTGTTCATGTAAGTGCAGTTGCCCGGTTGCAATGCATGGCTGACCTCATAGGGACCGAAAAATGATGCCATCTGATAAGGTATTTTCTGAGGGCCCACTATGTGTTTGCACTTGCTCAGTGCAACTGAGATGTGAGAGACATTTTCCTTTTCTCTGGTGAGGCTCAAAGACTTGAACACAGTGAAAAGATGGCTGGCAAACTGAGGTACCACCGTGAGCAAAGCAGTCAGGCAGCTTTGGCAACACTCTAGTTGTGAGGTGAAGAGAACCAGTGCTCAGGAGGCTGTGGAGGAAAATGAACAGAATGAATAACTAGAAGAGGTCTTGGGCAGGAAATATTGGCAAGATTAGTGCCTGGGCTGGAAGGAAGCCCTTATGACTCTACTTAGCAAGTCAGGGTGATGAAGAGGGATGGGGGAGTCCAAGAGGGTTTTGCTGAGAAGGATGCCATGCTTAATTCCACAGAAGGTGATTTTAAGGAGATTCTGGAATATCCAAGGAATAATGCCTGGAGGTGGGAGGAATTATACCATAGATGACTCCTAGGTTCTATAGTAAATGCTGGTTTTGACACTTAAAATATTAAGGAATATTAATATTCATGTTGAACTGAAAGACAGTCATTTTTGACAACTTCCTGTATTACTAAGGAGCCCAAGGAGAAGAAATCACTGGAGAAAGAGAAGCAGAAAGGGAAAGAAATATTTCCTGAGGAATCAACCAACTCTTGGTAATAGGCCATGTGTTCGGCACACTTTCTTCTCATCTTCATGACACTTCATCCTCCTCTAAGCCAGGTGACAAATGCTGCTTGGATGTGCTCAAGGAGGTTTTGTCCCTATTTCACAGATGAGAAAACAAAGGATCAGAGAAGTTCAGCAGCTGATTCACAAGCTGAGACTTAAAGCCTGGTGTTTTGGACTTTTGAAATCCACGGCTTTCTCTGTACTACACAGCTGGCCTGGCCTATATTTGTTTTCACATCTCAGTTGTGATTTTTATGTCCTTCTCCCCATCCATAGTTTTTTGAATGATTGCTCATTAGGTTTAAGACCTCCAACCCCTATTTATGGCATTGCCAGACATAACTAAGTCTGAGAAAATGAGCTCTGAAGACTCAATTCTATATCAGGTTAACAGCTGCCTACACCATCTTCAGACAGTATACTTCTCATTCCCAACTCATGTGATGGAGCAAAACTTAGTTTTGAGTAAGTTGTTCAATATCACAGAAGAAAACATCTATTGGACAGTTACTACACCCCAGACACATTAGGTGTGGAATACCAAAGTGTCTTCCAAGGGGGTTGGGACCTTCTCCTCGGATGTGGATGCAAGTCATACAGGTGTCACAGGAAACTTTATTAGGACATGTGTTTTCATTCTTTTTTTGTATTTTAACCTCACCTGATCTACAAAGGTAGTTAGGCCCCCTTGAACCCTCCATAAATCTTAATGTAGAGGTGGACTTCAAGACACTGGCTGCTTTCCCTTTTCCTAAAGGCCAGGTTCATTGGAGGATGGAGTGGATGGAGAAGAATTTTATGCATAATGACTTGGAAGGAAACAGTAGGGGACAGGAAGGGATTTCTCTGAGACCCCAAAAAACCCAGAGGTGGACCAGAGAAGAGCAGGGCCAATTTCCTTGTCCGTGGCAGTGCAATGTGTCAGAGGGAAAAACTGCATAGCACCCCGAGTGAGGCTGGCTCTGTACTCTCTAACTCGTGCCTCCACGAGAATTCCTGTAGCCCGCGTGTGCCTTGTGTACAGAGTTCCCTGCTTCAGAGGAACAGACTGGGCTGGGACAATTGAAATGTGAAAGGCTGAATGATTCAAAGTAACGTGTATGTCTTTGGGTGTGAATCAGGGGTGTCCTTCTCGCCACATAACTGACGTCCATGGGGATGGAGCCAGGAGTTAGATTCAATTCGAGTTAAAGAAATTGGAAGAAGATATTTTTTTATATATCAGGATTATAGGTTGAAATTCTTGCCTACTATTTTTATGTAGATACGTCTCTGATCAGATTCATTATTGTGGATGGGCTCTGAATGGGAGGAGAACCGACAATAAATACTGAGGGATTTTTGGTGTGGGAGAGATCTTTATGGGAAAAAGGACTCCAAAAAGGCTCCACTGAAGATTTAAGTATGGTATTTGTGGCAGAATATGCTAGTTGCCCACTCAGTGTCTTTTCTCCCCTTCTTTTTTACTAATCAAACTCCAGAAACATGTTAGTCTACTTGCATCTTGGGTAGCAGTGCTGTATATGTCTGGCCAACAAGATGAACAAGGCAGGGCTCCTAGGAAGATTTATTATTTTTTTTTAAGATTAAAAAAGGCCGTACTTAGCTAGCTTAAAAGACTTTTGCCTTTACCCTTTACCTCCATCTTTTTATCTGGAGTCCACTTGTGATGCTCAGAGGTGAGATTAGACATTTTACAACCTGGAGGACAAAAGCTATATGCTAAACAAGGCAGAATAGGAGGAGCAAAGGGTCTGGGCCTTCAGTGAGTCCTTGAGCAACTGCACCAGTCCTGGAAGGGGTACTTCCAGACTTCTTGGTCAGGAAAAGCAAATGTCTTTTGAGTTAAGCCATTGTCATTGGGTTTCTCCTCCAGGTGGCTAAGTCTTAATAGGCAGGGTCTTGACTGAGAGGATCTAGGGAAGCAGAGAGGAGAGGGGAGGACCATTCATGGCAGGCACAGAGGTGGGAATGAATGTGGCATGTCTGGGGGAAAAGGCATCAAATAGTCTGGAGAGCAATTTATTCTGGCTGGAAAATGTCTGGTGAAAAGATGGGGAAAACCAGATAAGTATCGAACTGATTAAATATTAAAGTTTGGGGCTTTCAAAATACTGGGAAGTGGACTAAGAAATATATTCAGGGATAATTGGATTAGATCGGCTTTCACTGATGATAGTTTTGTTCTGAAAAAACATGGTCTTATTATCAGCTATAAGAACGAGTCAGATATGCCTTCATAATGAAAATTCCACTGTATTTTCCGAGAAGTGGCTGAAGATTTATGGAGGTTGGGATAGCAGATGCTGTGCTGCTGGTATCTGATACAGATTGTGTCTACACAAGAGAAAGCAAAGTGGAAACCTGGCGATGGCTCTGACTGATTGAATTTTCCCTCTCTGCCGAGTGAATCTTTATTATTCAGTAGACATAATTCAAGCAGAGGCTTGGTAAATCCTCAAAGAGCTTCAAGGAGTTTCCTTCACCTTTCCAGGGGCTGTTGGACTCTAGCAGACATTAAATTTGCTGGGGGACTTTGTTCAGTACAGATTCCTGGACCTGACCCTCAGAGAGTCTGGCATAACAGGTTTGGGGTGGCCGTCAGGAATCTTCATTGTTTAATAAGTGCTCCTGGTGATTCTGTTTCGGGTGGTTTTCTGAGTGCCACTTGAGAAGCCCCAGTCTATAGTCTGTTCCCTTTCTTTGTTTCCTGTGCACCCCTATGCCAGGGCTGTGGTGCTCTTCAGAAAGAAAGGAGTTTCTGAAGGTGAGGATCTCACTTAATCTCCCATGACTTTCTACTAGTAGTTGGGAGCTTTCACTAAAGGACACCGTTTTCCATATTCTTCTCATATCTTCTAAATATTTTTGTATTTTCAGATGCCAAATGAATACTGTTTATTCCTTTATTCTATTCCTTTATTCCTTTATTTTATCCCAGATAATTCTGTTACCTGCAGAATTGTAAAAATTCAGGAAGAGTTCCATAAGAAAATACAAATCATCACCATTCATCTACTTAGAACCATTGCTAATGTTCTGGTGTACGTCCTTTTTCTCTCTTCATAAAAATGGAAATCAATCACCTCAAGGACCTGTGCTGTTTTTCATATCCTTCATGCTTTATCTTCTCAGGCTTACTGGTGTTAGGGTTCTGATTGCTAATGTGAAAATGAAGATGCTCTGCTTTTTTTTTAAATTCATCAATCTACTGTTCATCACTATAAGGCCTCTCTAGAATACTTTGCACACATCTCTGTTTTATAAGGTAAAGATACCCTTAATAAATGAACAAGGTCTATTGGTTTAAAATAAGTAGTGTAATCATTTCAGGAAAGACTTGGACAGAAGTCGCTTCTTGTTTTTGTGTGAATTTAAGTTATAAGCGACTCTCCTTGTATCACTTGCACTTAAAGCCTTACCTTTTATTGTGGAAGAGAAGGACACCCAAGGCACCAGTCCACAATGCCTCTGTGCATTTATGTCAATAAATGGTGGTGTCGTAAGAGCCTAGATAGATGGCTTCTTGAGTCAACCAGGAATCTTCGGTTGCACATAATAGAAAGTGACCCTGGCTTACATAAAATGGGAAATTTCCCGGCTGGACAGGAGCAGCTCATAGAACGAGAGGAGAAGCAGCAGAGCTGGGCCTCAGCGAAGGTGGAGGGACAGCTCCGAAGGCCTAGGTGGCAGGGCCTAGAGGGTGGTCTCTTCTGAGCATTTGTCCCAGGAGGAGTCGGCACTATCCGTTTCCTGCCACTGTGTCCCTCCTCTAGGAGAACCCCATGTTTAATGTTTATTCACCCATTCATTCACCCTTCGAGGTTTTAGGGTTACAACAGTGAGCAAAACAGACAAAAGCCATGCCCTCATGAAGCTAACATTGTAGTTAGAGGAGATGATAGGAAACTACTAAACACAAATGAATAAAACATTTAGTACATTAGATGGTGATGTGTTAGAGAGAAAAATGTTGGAGGGTGTGGGCGGACTAGGGAGCTGCAGTGGGAGGGTGATGCAATTTCAAATTGAGTGGTCAGAAGAGGCCTGACCCAGAAGGTGACGTTTGAGTCAAGACGTGGAGGAGATTAATGTGGATGTTGTCGATGAGCTTTCCTGGCAGAGGGGACAGTGTTGACTTACACTTTAAAAGGATTGTGTAGGTTGCTCTGTCAAGAATACAGTGAAAGGGGCCAGAAACTGAGTCAAGGTCACCAGTGAGAAAGCATATGCAGTCACGCCGGTGGGTGATGGGTTGGGCTTGGGCCAGAATGATCTCAGGAGGTGATCATGAGAAGTGATCAGGTTTAGATCTGTTTTGAAGGAAGAACTGTCAGAATTTGATGGCAGCCAGGGTGTAGGGTGTGAGAGAAAGAGATGAATCAATGGTGACTCTCAGGTGCTTTACCATGAGCAGTTTTAAAGGTGGAAAATGGTATAGGAAAGAGCGAATTTGCTGGGGTTGAAGGCTTGGTTTGGGTATGTTAAGGGTGAGACTGGGTGGAAGTATCAGGAGTAGGCAGTTGGACATGCGAGAAGGCCATCTGGGGTTCATGAGAGAGGTTTGTGCTGGAGAATGGTATTTAAAGTTAAATATTTTAAATTCATATAAATGGCATTTAAAGCTAAGAGGTTGATTGATATCAACTTGGTAGTAAGATGGAAAAGAAGAAAAATAAAAGAAAAGAAAAAAAAAGAAAAGAAGAAGACTGAGGTGAAGGTGGGAGTGGGGAGGTCTTGAAAAGGGGGCTGAGAAGGAGTAATCTAATCGATTAGACTAACTTCTATCTTATGGCCATGCCTTTGTCTGGGAGTAGGAGCAGTCTTATCAAGGTGACTGGCTCACCAAGACTGTAAACTGTGGTGAAGGTGGTTCCACAGTCATTTTCCAGATGGAGGAGTAGACTCTGTGTATGCATAAACAACACATGGTCACTACATTGCCCTTTCCAGACCTTATTAGATATACATTTAGCTCTTTTCACAAAAACATGAAATAAGTTAAGTTGCATATGAGGTATGAAAGCACACTGATCTGGATTACGTAAAGTTGCTAGATCCTTTTGCTAATTCATGCTATTTCATTTTTTAATAAAAATAAATTCAAGAATACCCACTGTCTCTTGAACACTTGAATCTGAATTTGGTTGCCAAATGAGTACTAGATTGTAAAACCTTAAGGTTTTACAAGAATTATGTCTTATTTGTCTCTGGGTTCCTAATACCAAACATTGAGCTTGATTTAGGTTACGTGTTCGATTTGTGCCTTTAGAACAAATTAATGCATGGATCATTGGGGGCAGCTAACACCTTTTATTTCCTTCAAGTTATAAGTTGATATATCTATTAGAGCCCTTGTTTGTAAGGCACAAACCCAGCTAAAACTGTCTCAAGCAAGAGAGGAAATTTATTTGTTCTCATGATTAAAATAAGGCAGTAATTTCAGGCATGGCTGGATCCAGGTGTCAGACAATGTTATCATGTGTGTCTCTCACTTCTGACGGTGCTTTCTTCTTCAAGGGCATCATTCTCACACAGGGTCTCCCCCACTTGCACCCTATTTTCTCCAGGTGGTATTTCTCCTGTGAGTTTTTAAGAAAGTATTGGCATTCTATGTGTAGACATTTGTACAGTAGATTAGAGTATCCCAAATGCCACAGAGGGAAACCAGCAGATCCAGACTTACATGACCAGCCAATCAACTCTTGTGGAAAGGGAACATCTGATAGTTCTTGAAAAAGTTCCTGGATGGGCATCACATGACTGTCACTGAGTCAGTCACTGTGGCCCAGGTGAGTCCTCTCCTTGGGCAGGCCTGGTCAATGCTTGCCGGGAGTGCTTGGACCCTGGGGTAGGCTCCACCCAAGTTGTATCATCAGCTAAGACATGATCCCCTCAAGAGAAACTGAGGTGATAATAGCTGAAGATGAAGGAATGGATTCTGAGCAGGAAGAAGTGACAGATGACCATTATGAATACAAAATCTATCATAGGAGCATTTGGAGGAAGCAGCCACAATCCTTGACTCTTCCATAGTGTCTATTTACACAGAAACTTCTGTGCCAGACTGTGGTTTGGAATAAGTTGGCAAATATCAAGTAGTTGTGCTTGAACTTCATGAACCAGAGCACCGCCAGGGTGATGCTGATGTCTGTTTCTTGTCTCTCTCTCTGCACCTTGGGCTTGGAAGAGCAGCTTCAGGCATTGCCTACCCCTCTGAAGGCTCAAAGGGCTGAGGCCACCTGGAGTCCTGCCCAGAGGACACCCTGTTAAACATGGAGATGAAGTTATCACAGGCTTGGCAAATTTTCCTCTGGCTGTTTTATGATAAAACCCTCAGCCAAGGAGATGATCCAAAGCATGGTGCTTCGGAACAGTGAAACCCCTTGGTGGAACACCACAGACTCTGGAAAAAAGAATTTTAATACCCCTTGGGGAAAGTTGCTGTAATTTTGAAGGTGTTTTACTCAGGAAAGGAGCCTGTGATTTGTGAAGCAATACTAATCTGTTCATGGGAAGCTGCAGCATGAAATGAGACAAGGTGTGATAACCTGTCAAGTTCCAAAGAGAGATGATTTAGGGGGAGATAGTGGTTTGAAAATGTGAGGATGGGTGTTACTAACTTAATCCATATGATGCCTTCAAAACAAAAAGTATATTAGGGGCGAAAGGCATGAAACAGACATTATTCATTGTCTCCAGGTGATATTTCTCCTGTGAGTTTACAAGCAAGTGTTGGCATGCTGTGTGCAGACATTTGTACAATAGATTAGAGCGCCCAGATCGCCACAGATGAAAAGTAGGGGGAGACACCTTTGACTCTTTCCTTTCCCCCTCTAATTTATCTATCTCATTTATTCCAGACAAGAGCTCCTTTCCTTTGTGAAAATTAGAGACATCTGTAGTTAATACAACCTGAGTCGAGGATAATCAAAGCTCACACTGCCAGGTGTGAACAGATTGCTTGCCGGGTCCGGAAGGTGACTCTTTTCCTCCTCCTCCTCTCATGGGTACCATCCACAGTCATTAGGAGGTGTTTTCCGGGAGTGGGTGAGGAGGGAGGGGAAGAAGAATCATGTTCTGGTGGGAGAAGCAGATGCTGGCTGGACCAGGATGACTCATACAACTGGCAATGTGCTTCCACTTCTATAAGACAGTTCCACAGACTCTCCTTCTATTCTTGGGGCTTGGGGTGATGCTGCGAAGGGGGAACATGGACCCTTGAATGGTTCCATATTTGGGTAATGTTTCACCTGCAACAACTCACTTTTGCTAGGATGTTGGAAAGACTTTCCAAATCGAGGTAACAGATTCTGAGCATGGTCTATTGCCCCTAGGAAGATGGGACTGCAAGGAGCCTCTACTTAGAAAGAAACGATGATGAGGTTCATGGTAATTCCTATATGATTTTTGTTTTGAAGTCGAATTTTTTTTATTTTTAACTAATTTAAACTTAAAAACTGATGCACAAGGCCATCACTGGAGAATTTTTAAATTTGTTTGGAACAACTTGGTTATGTGAAGCTACTTTAGAAAATACTTTATTTTTTGGAGCAGTTTTAGGTTCATGACAAAACTGAGGGGAAGAACAGAGATATCCCATAAACCCTTTCCCCCACTGCATGCAGATTCCCCACCCCACTCTCAACACCCCCCCCACCGGAGTGGTACATTTGTTACAATGAATGAACTGGCTCTGACACATCATTGCCCAAGGTCCATAGTTTACATTAGGCTTCACTCATGGTGTTGAGCATCCTTTGGGTTTTAACAAGTGTATAGTGATTGTGTGTATCCACCATTTTAATAACATACAGAATAGCTTCATTGCCCTAAAAACCCTCTGTTGTCTGCCCTTCATCCTCCTCCCACAACCCCTGGCAACCACTGGTCTTTTCACTGTCTCCATAGTTTTACCTTCTCCAAAATGATGTTATACAGGTGGAATCAAACAGTATCTAGCCTTTTCAGATTGGCTTCTTCTTATTTTATTTATTTTATTTTAATTGTTGTTCAAGTACAGTTTTCTGTCTTTTACTCCCATCCCAGTCCACCCCCCCCCAGGGCTCCCCACCCCCCTCCCATTTCCCCCCCCCTTAGTTTTTGTCCATGTGTCCTTTATACTTGTTCTGTGATCCTTTCCCCTTTTCCCCTGAAATTCCCTCCCCTCTCCCCTCTGGTTACTGTCAGATTGCCTTCTTTTACTTAGTAATATGCATTTAAGATTCCTCCATGTGTTTTCATGGCTTGATAGTTCATTTCTTTTTTACAAAATTATTTAATTTTTCAATTACAATTAACATTCAAAATTATATTAGTTTTAGGTGCAGAGCATAGTGGTTAGACATATATGTAGATGAAGCAACCACCTCAGTAAGTCTGGTACCCACCTGGTACTATATATAAATATTGTCATGTTATTGACTATGTTCTCTATACTGTACTTTACATCCCATGACTGCTTTTATAACTTTCAATTGTGCTTCTTAATCCCTTTACTTTTTTTCCTCCTAGCCACCACCTCCTCCCAAACCCTTTCCCATCTGGCTAGATAATGTTTCACTCTCTGGATGTACCACACCCATGAGGTTTTGAAATGATGGGTTTACCCCATTGGGACAAAGGGTGTCACAAATAGTGGGGCTGAGCTGGTGGACTGCATAAGTCATGAGCAAGCTTTCTTCTGCTTGCTGACACTAGAGGGCCACTTACTGCATTGGTTTAGTGGGCATGGGAAACTTGTGCTGTCTTTTCACCTTTATTTATTTTTATTGTTGTTCTATTACAGTTGCCCCAATTTCCCCCTGTTGCTCTCCTCTGCCCTGCCCACCCCTCCTCCTATCATCAATTCCAACCCCATTGTCCTCGTCTATGGGTCATTTGTACATGTTCCTTGACTAGACCCTTCCTTGTTTCCTCCCTTATCCTGCACCCTCTTTCCTCTGGTCACTGTCAGTCTGTTCCTTGTCTCCATGCCTCTGATTCTATTTTGGTCCTTTGGGTTTCTTGTACATTAGGTTTCTCTTATAGGTGAGATCATATGGTATTTGTCTTTCACCACCTGGCTTATTTCACTCAGCATAATACTTTATAGTTCCATTGATGCTGCTGCAAAACATAGGAGCTCCTTCTTTCTTTCTGCTGCATAGTATTCCAGTGTGTAAATGTGCCACAGTGTTTTAATTGACTCATTTACTGATGGACCCTTAGGCTGTTTCCAACACTTGGCTATTGTAAATTGTGCTGCTATGAACATTGGGGTGCATAGGCTCTTTTGAGTTGGT
>PVKM010045327.1:0-12003 GCA_004027735.1 Carollia perspicillata
AGACAGAAAACTATACTTGAATAACAATTAAAATAAAAAATAAAATAAAATAAATTAAATAAAGTATTTGCTTTATGTACTTAGGTGCTCCTGTGTTGGGTGTGTAAATGTTCTGTAGGGTTATATCCTCTTGTTAGATTGTTCCCTTTATCATTATGTAGTTTCCTATGTCTCTTACTATAGTTGTGATTTTAAAGTCTATTTTGTCAGATATAAGTATTGCTACCCCAGCTTTGTTTTTCTTTTCCATTTGCATGAAATATCTTTTTCCAACCCTTTACTTTTAGTCTGTGCGTGTCTTTCAATCTGAGGTGGGTCTTTCGGAGGCAGCATATATATGGGTCTTGTTTTCTTATCCATTCATATACCCTCTGTCATTTGGTCAGAGCATTTAAGCCATTTATATTTAAGGTGATTATTGATAGATACATATGTAGTGCCATTTTATTGTTAGACTGTTTTCCTCTGTTTTTTGTTTGTTTGTTTGCTTTTCTTTTTGTTCTTCTTCTTAGAGCAAGCCCTTTAACATTTGTTGCAGTACTGGTTTTGGGTTAACAAACTCCTTTAGTTTTTACTTGTCTGAGAAACTCCTTATTTCTCCTGTGATTTTAAATGATAGTCTTTCTGGGTAAAGCATTCTTGGTTGTAGGTCTTTGCTATTTATGATCTTGAATATTTTACACCACTTCCTTCTGGCCTGAAATGTTTCTGTTGAATAATCAGATGCCAGTCTAATTGGTTCCCCCTTACAGCTAGCTAACTCCCTGTTTTTTTCTTGCAACTTTTAGGATTCTCTTCTTGTGTTAAGGCCTTGCCATTCTAACTATATGTCTCATTGTGGACCTCTTTGGGTCCAACTTGTTTGGGACTCTCTGAGCTTCCTGGACTTGCATGACTTTTTCCTTCCAGATTAGGGAAGTTTCTAGTCATTATTTCTTCAAGCAGGTTCTCTCGATCCCTTGCTTGCTCTCTTCTCCTTCTAGTATTCCCATGATGTGGATTTGTTATGCTTCATGCTATCCAAAATGTTTCTTTTTGTTTTTTTTAAATACATTTTATTGATTATGCTATTATAATTGTCCCATTTTTCACCCTTTTATTCCCCTCTGCTCTGCACCCACCCACCCACCTGCATTCCCCCTCCCCCTTAGTTCATATCCATGGGTCATACATGTAAGCTCTCTGTCTTCTCCATTTACTATGCTATTCTTAACTTCCCCCTGTCTTGTAGCTATCATTTATACTTCTTATTCCCTGTGCCTTTCCCCCCACTCCCCCTCTGTCTTCTCCCCATTGATAATTTTCTATGTGATCTCCATTTCTGTGAATCTGTTCCTATTCTAGTTGTTTGTTTAGTTGTTTTTGTTTTTTAGGTTCAGTTGTTGACAGTTGTGAGTTTGTTGTCAGTTTACTGTTCTTAGTTTTGATCTTCTTTTTCCTAGATAAGTCCCTTTAACATTTCATAAAATAAGGGCTTGGCGATGATGAACTCCTTGAACTTGACTTTATCTGGGAAGCCCTTTCTCTGCCCTTCCATTCTAAATGATAGCTTTGCTGGATAGAGTTAATATTGGATGTAGGTCCTTGATTTTCATGATTTGGATTACTTCTTTCCAGCCCCTTGTTGCTGGTAAGGTTTCTTTTGAGAAATCAGATGATATTCTAATGGGAACTTCTTTGTAGGTAATTGTCCCCTTTTCTCTTGCTGCTTTTAAGATTCTCTCCTTATTTTTCATCTCAGGTAATGTAATTACGATGTGTCTTGGTGTGTGCTTCCTTGGGTCCAACTTCTTTGGGACTCTCTGAGCTTCCTGGATTTCCTGTAAGTCTATTTCTTTTGACAGATTGAGGAAGTTCTCCTTCATTATTTCTTTGAATAAGTTTTCCATTTCTTGCTTTTCCTCTTCTCCTTCTGCCACTCCTATGATTCAGATGTTGGAACATTTAAAGTTGTCCTGGAGGTTCCTAAGCCTCTCCTCGTTGTTTTGAATTCTTGTTTCTTCATTGGGTTCTGGCTGAATGTTTATTTCATCTTTCTGCTCCAAACCCTAATTTGAGTTTTGGTTTCCTTTCCATCACTGTTGGTTCTCTGTACATTTTCCTTTATTTCACTTTGCATAGCCTTCACTTCTTCCTCTATTTTGTGACCATACTCAGCTGTTTCTGTGAGCAACCAGATTACCAGTGTTTTAAACTCTGCATCTGGTAGGCTGGCCATCCCTTCATCACTTAGTTCTATTTTTGGAGCTTTGATCTGTTCTTTTATTAGGGCCAAATTTTTTGTCTCAGTGCAGCTGTTATGTTGCAAGGGATGGAGCTTTAGGTATTCTCCAGGGTAGGGCAACCCATTTCACTGCATTGTGGCCCTGTATGTGAGGGAGGGATCAGAGAGGGAACAATGCTGCTTGTGTGGCTCTCAGCTGGCTTTCAGTCACTTTCCCTGCTACCCACAAGCAAATTGAGCCCTCCTGGTGCTGATTCCCAGGTGAGTGGGTTTGCGTATGTTCTAAGACCCTGTGGTCTCTTCAATGAACTCTGCTGTGAGGTGGGAGTTTCTCTTGTCACCACAACCCCCATAGATTTTTACAGCCAGAGGTTTTGAGGCTTTAATTCCCTGTGCTGGAAGCCTGGGTCATGCAGTATGACTTACTCCCCAGTTGTTCCTCCCAGTTTATCCACACACAAATGTGGGACTGCCTGGTCCACCAGCTGCCTCCTTGTTGCATGTCCTCTCTATCCTGGCTGCCTGTCTCTGCCCCTACTACCAGTCTGAATAAATGTTTCTTCTTTAACTCCTTGGCTGTCAGACTTCCATACAGTTTGATTTTCTGGCAGTTCTAGTTGTGTTTTGTTTTTAAATTTGTTGTCCTTCTTTTGGTTGTGTGAGGAGGCAAAGTGTATCTACCTATGCCTCCATTTTGCCCAGATTCCCAAAATATTTCTTAAACTTGCCTCATTTTTTTTTAATTCCTTTTTCTTTTTCCTGTCTGCCTGGGTGTTTTTTTCTACCTTGCCTTTCAAAATGCTGATTCTATCCTCTGCTTCCTCTAGCCTACTCTTTATTCCTTCCAATGTATTATTTATTTCAGATATTGCATTCTTTATTTCTGACTGGTCCTTTTTTGTGGTTTCTATGTCTCTTTTCATGCTCTCGAGTATCCTTAAATCATTACTCTAAACTCTCTAATAAGTTACTGTCTCCATTTCATCTAGTTCTGGAAAATTCACTTGTTCATTCATCTGGGGTCTATTCCCATTTTGGCTGCTTTGTGTTTTCTGGCTTCGACTTAAACTAATCAGTTGTTAAACAGATCAGCTGTTAATCCAATCAAACTGTGACCAGAAGCCTGGTTCAAGCACTATGGGGTGGGGCAGAGTAATTCCTGTAGGTGGGGATACTGCTTCCCCTCAGGCTGTTGCCATTAAGACAGGAGTGCTCTGCCTGAGAGTAATGGCTCAGTGTGGGGGATGAGTCAGTACAGAAATCCATGTGGCTGTTCCTTCAGTTCTCCCCGCGGAGCCACCAACCCTAGACTCTCCTCAAGCATCTCTAGTCCACTCTGCCCTCCTTTGCCGGCACCCAGGGTAAGTGGCTGCAAATGGAATTTTGTGCATTGGCCTTTTAAGTGGCTCTCTGCATCTACAGCCTTCTCTCCCTGGTAGACAGAAACCCTGTTACTTTTCACAGCTGGATGTTATCTGGTTTTTTTTCTGGCTCTGGTGCTGTAGGCTTGGGAGCTCAGCTTGGCGTATAGGGAAATCCCTGGCCACTAAAATATTCCTCCAGATTTTCAGCTGCTGCCCATTGGAGCCCAGCCAGTCCTCTCACATCTCCTCTGCACTTCTTACCAGTCATGTTGTGGTGAAGTGGTTTCTTCTGTCTGTCCATGGTTATAAGGCATCTCTCCGGCTAGTGTTCCGTTGGTTATTCTGAATGATTTCTCTACAATTAGTCATAATTCCAAATTGGTTCTGGGAGGAGGTTAGTGTAGCTTCTACTTACTCCTCTCCCCTCTTGGATCTAATGAATATATTCGTTTTAAAGAATTATCCTTTATTTTGTTGTTTCATGAAATGATAGCTTGATAGTGATAATAGTATGGCGGTTTTCACACACAGACACAAATATAATCTCTGATGTCACAAATTCTGGGAACCAGTTTTGTAAACAGGGATATTAAACTCTGTTGAAACTCAAGTGATATGATTTTCCTAAACTTCACAGTCCATTACTTAAAGTACAGGAATCAACCTCAGATCTGCTTATTAATAGTTGAGTGACAAATGAGGAAACTGAATTACATATAATAAGATAAATTTCCACATGTTAGAGAATTTCCAACTTCCAGAGATGGTATGCTAATGTAGAGCCAATGTGCTTTGTCCTTGTCTTGAATTTGGCTGGAGGAAAGTTTATATATATCATTAGTGCCCGTGCATTTTCCACTCATTTGCCCCTAAAAAAACAATGATGACAACAACAACAACATAGCATTAGGAAGGACTTTATATCATGTTGGTACAGCAATTACAGATAAGGCTGGTATTTATGATATGTTAGGACTCAGATTTAATTCCGGCTTTGTCACTGACAATGTCAATGTCTTGAATCTATCTTATTACTTTTAAAGCCCTTCTTGACATGCTTCATACAAGGATAAAAAGAATATGCAGATGAACATGCTTTGTAAGTTGTTTAGTGGTCTACAGATTGAAAAAGCTATTATTGATGGTAAAAACTTCAGAGATTCTGGAGTCATGTGTGGATGTGTGTTGGCAGAAGAAACAAGGGACTGCACTTGTATAAACCTCAGTGCAAGCCACTCTTAACTATTGCACCCCGGTACCTCTCTCACTCACCCTGGCCCAGCCCTGAGTGTTCTCTTGGGGGAAGTGGCTCTCTGCAGCTGAGGGCAAGTCCCAGAGAGAGATTTAACTCAGAGGTACCAGCTGCCAACATTTCTAGCAGATGAGGAAATATGTGCTTTAGTCCTGGAGGGGGCGACCTGGCAGCAACCACAGCAACCTCCAAGCCACCAGGCAAAAGTTTGGGCAGTGTCTTATAAAGTTAACATACACCTACCCTGTGACCCTGTAAGTCCAATCTTGGTACATTTTTAAGAGCAATGAAAGCAAATGTCTGCAAAAACATTTGCATGAGAATATTCATTGCAGTGCCAAACTGGAAACATCCCGTTTGCCTCGGTCTTGAAATGGGTAAATTGAGAAACAAACTGTGGTATATTTATACAGTTTGGAACTACTCGGCAGTAAATGAATTTCATGGATAAGTGTCTCAAATACTGTGCTAAGTGAAAAGGAGTGGGTAAAAATTAGTACATTCTGTGTGACTTAATTTATATAAGGTTCTAAAACAGGCAAAAACTAATTTACTATAGAAAACAAATTTTAGAGTGACTGTCTTTGACATGGGCAAGTACTTGGTGAAAGGCATGAGGAAGCTTCCTGGGCAGTGAAAATGTTATATATTTTGATAGAAATGTCAATCACACAGGTGCATACCTTTTCCAAAATATCCTATTATGCACTTAGTATTATATGTTTTACTGAATATAAATGTAACTTAAAAATGATACCTCAGTTTTCTGTCTGAATGTGAAAATGCAAAATTTTTAAGGTTTAGGATCCAGTCAAGAGGTTCCTATTCACATGAAAAGGATTTTAAAGTTTTCTCACATTATTAGAGCATAAGCATCACAGAGTGGCTACTGGCTTCAGGTAAAAATAAATATTGACTATGGCAAGGAAAGAGCACAGGGACCAGAAAGTGACCATATTACAGGGCCAAAGAAAGTGAGAAAGGTAATGTCCCAGCATAATAAGGAACCAGTGTTAGACATTGTTAACACTGTTACATTGTTAGAGGCTAACATTGTTAGAGGCTGTCTCTGTATGTCACCTAATCTCCTCAAGAACTTACAATTGGTACAAATTTGGCATTTAAATGTTGAGCAATTATAGATAGCCATAAAAATTAGAAGTCTGCCTAAATGGTAATAAGCACCTTGATACCAAAGTGACACTTTGGTGAAATTTAATGATGTGAAACTCGAACAATACACATATAGAAATTCAGAACAGGCTGGATGTTGGGCTCTTTTTTGGCTCTACATCAGTTTTTTGACCCTGTTCAATTATTACTATTGTTTGTATTATGTCATATAGAATTGTTCTTAAGTTTACCATGTAGAAAATAATATGTAGTTCTATTTAATAATGTGGTTTTGTCACTCTCAACCAGTTCCATCTAAGGAACAATCCCAGGAATGTCACTGACAAACCATATTTGATTATTCTAATAAAGACAGAGGACAAAATCATGTAAACAGCTTTTCTTACATAATATAATTTGACAAGGCCTATTTATCCCTGATTTAATTATTAGTATTGCCTGTGTTTTAAAAAATTTTAATTTAATAAAATTGAAACCAACCAAAGTGGGAATATGATATAAAATTTCCCAAACTTCATCAATTTCTCATCCCACAAATTGCCCTGGTTTATTTCCTGCTGTTAATGTTCTGAAAGTTCTTCTCAAAGTAACCGTGGTTATATTTCTATGGCTAAATTTTGTGAGGGGAGGGAGAGGGACATGATTTGTCTAAAAGCTTTGTACAAAATATGCCTTGACTTGAATAATCATCAGAGTTCTGACTGGTCAATGATTGGCTCCATTTGAAAAAGTCACCCTTTTACAAATTTTGTCTTGCTAATTATATTAGAAATTCTGATTTACTTTCCATTTATTAATTTGTTAAAACTTTTATGCTTAATATACTTATTGAGCCCTTACTATGGGTACCACATTAGCATTTGATACTAATATGATATAAAGAAAAATGAGTATCATTGGCAGAATTCAAGGCTCTTACATCCTATTAGGTGAGATAAATCTGAACACAAGAAAATGAACATAATGTTAATTTGCTTAAACACTTCTGTTAAAGTTACTTTAAAAATAGTTTTGGAGCAGACAGCACAAAAAAAATAAATCTTAGTGTGAGTTGGGAAGTGGCCTGATGCAAAGCTTAACACCTACATCATTTACTCTTTCATCTCAGTCCCCAGTTCATTAGTAGCTTGGATATTTTATGGCCGAGCATTTATCCCTCTTCCTGCACCCTCCATCTTTTCTTACTGCTCTCCTAAGTATTTCTGAAAAATAGAACACATATTCCAAGAAGGGTTTTGCCACTACATTTAATTAACTGGAAACACTATTATTTTTATGTTTGCCCCATAAAGTTGGCAAATCTTCTTTCTGGATGGTATAAAATCTCTGATTTAGCTGTAGGTTTCCATTTAATTTATGGAGACTGACGCTGAGGGGTGGCTTTCCCTCAGTCTTCACCTATGCTGTAGTCGCTATCTTGGTACAGAGACCCCATCATTCCTGGTGCTCTGTCTTCTGTCTTTAAGAAACCCAGCTTCTTTATCAGTAGCTGTTGGTCCACCTTTCAGTGCCTGAGTGTGCCTGCATTACTTATTCTGAAATTCTCAGGTTGCATACTCTGAGTCTCTCTCTTACTTAACCAGAGGGGGAAAGTTTATTTCTTTAAGCTCTCGGTTTTCATTGTTCTGTCTTTCTCTTGGATGTCTCCCAGTTTATGCCATTACTTCCAGGCATAAAATTATTACTAGCTTCCAATAGAAGCATTTTTTTCAACCCAATCTGCTGATTTATTGTCCTTTCACTTTTTTCCATAGCACGTTTGATAAAAATAATAATTGCAATCAATCAAGCTCAGGCTATGTGCCAGAAATTGGCTAGTTGTTTTACACACAATATATTTAGCCCTACCAATAATCCTGCAAAGTAGGCATATTATTATCCTGGTCTAACAGTAAGAAAACAAAACTCAGAGAGGTTAGCTAACTTGTCACAAAGTGAACAAATAGAGAACCAAGATTGAACTCCAGACCTTTTGACTCCAAATGCTAGACTTTTCCCAGGTTATCGTTTTGCTTTTTCTTGAGGAACAGTGCCAAGAACTTGTTAGATATTTTTAGCTGTCTGTTAAATTAACAGGTAAAGGAACATGTAGGATCTCCTATATACTTTTTGATATAGTTAAATCCTAAAAGAACCTGTAATGATAACTAGTAATAGACTTCCTCACTGGCCATATACAACTGGAAAAACTGAACAATATAAATGTTTCATCTACTTTCAGACATTGAACCACATGGAATTTTTTTCCGTGAGAGAAGGTAAACAAGTGAGGTGAGTCCAACGATCAATTCAGCTTTCTGCTTGGAGGCATTCTCTGGAATGTGAAACAGGGAGGGGAAGCTCAAGCAAAGTTTTATAGTGTCAGTGAGTTGGAGAAACAGAGAGCTAAGTGACTTGAATTGAAGAATAGAGTACCATAGTGGAGGCAGGTCAGCCTAGAAAGAGGTACAGAAATTTGCATAAGGGTCCCCTCAAATCTGGTTGAATACTATCCTGTGCATGTAGAGTGGGACTCTCTGAGGTCAAGTAGTGAACAAGTATTTGGCAAAGAATAGGTTCCAGGGACTGTAAGCTAAACAATTCCTGGAACTCACAAAGGACTGGGAGTTTTGAAAAGCCAGAAGGCAGAGATTTCATTGAAGATCCAGAACATTCCATAGAGACCCAAGAAGGTTCATGCCATAGTAGCAGAGTAAAAGATAGTCTTGCTCTAGACTAACCTTTACAAAGTTTCAAAACAAACACTGAGAGCATCAATGTTATTCACAAGTTAAGTGTCTGACAAAGCATAGTTCCACACTCTTTAAAGGAAGACAATAAAATCCAGATATTCAATAATGTAAAACTTATCATGTCCAGCATCCAATGACAGTTCACTAGACATGCAAAGAAAAAGAAAGAATGTCACGCAAAACTGGAAGAAAAGTCAATCAGTAGAAATCCACCTAGAAGTTACAGAGACCATGGAAGTAAAAGACAAGAACTTGAAAACTGCTATTATAAATATTTTCAAGGGTATAAAGAGTAATAAAAATATATGAGTCAAGAAATAACAGATATAAAGACAACCAAATGGAAGTGCTAGAGGTAAAAAAATTTAGTCTCTTAAATAAAATATTCACTGAATGAGCTTAATAACATAATTAAAAAACTTAGCAAACTAGAAACTAAGTGAAAGCAGATAAAGAAAAAGGCATAAAAAATTTAATATTCATGTAATTAGATACCCAGACAGGGTAATAAGTAGTGGTAGAAAAATTATTTGAAGTAATGATTGCCAAAATTTCCCCCCAAATCTCAAGATAAACACACATACACAGACAAAGAAAAAACACTAAGGCATTTCATAGTCAAATTGCTGAAAAAATGACAATAAGGAGAAACTCATAAAAGCAACCAGAGAAAAAGATATTGCATGCAAAAGATAAAGAAGTTAGAATGACTACTGAATTTCTACTAGAAACAATATAAGACAAAAGACAGTGGAACATCTTTATCATGCTAAAACAGCAACAACAAAAAAGTCAAACTAAATTCCTACATCCAGAAAAAATATCTTTTATAAATGGAAGGCAATGACTTCCAGTTCTTGATCTGACATGCCCTTGGAAGTCCTCACTCTTATTTCACAACAACAAAAATACTGAAAAAACTGGAACACAACAACTTTACTTAGATTGATGAGAGAATTGTGGTCATAGGGAAAATTGCCGCCCCCCTGAAAACACACAGCTACTGGGAGACGCAGCCCAGGAGCAGTAACCTGCTACCACTCATTCCCACATCAATTGGGTTATTGCATAATAACAAAAAATTACAGCTAAAACAATTGTAAGCCTCAGACCCTAATTAAGAAGGGGTCACTAAGGATATCCAAAGCAACAGGGGAGGCAACAATAAAGATATCAGAGAAAATTTTAACCTCTGACATCTACAGCTATAGCGAACAGTAAATAAAGCCTAACTCCTAGCCAGATAAATATTAAACCTCACACTAAAGGCCTATTTACTTCATTTTAGTGTTTACGTAATACATCATGTCTGACTATCAACGAAAATGAGAAGACACATGACAAGGGAAAAAACATGGCCTGAAGAGAGAGAGCAAACTTCAGAACCAGACTTCAGCTACGGCAGAGATTTTAGAACTTCAGAGAGGGAATTTAAAAATAATGAGGTTTTTTTTTTCATCACCATTTATCCCCCTATAGCCTCTTCCACATCCACCCACCCCACTCTCCACTGCATGTCCTCCATGTCTGTGAATTTAAAAGAAAAGAAAAGAGAAGAAAAGGAAAATAATTATGATTAAAATGTTGAGGGTTATAATGGAAAAGTGGACAACATGCAACACCAAAAGCTCAATAAAGATATTTTCAAACAAGCAAAAGAGAACAGAATGTGTTACTGGCATGATGAGAAATGTTAGAGAAAGTTCTTCGGTCTGAAGACAAATGGCTCCACGTGAAAACTGGGATCTCCAAAATGAAAGAACACCATTGGAATTGGTAACTGTATGGGTGAGTATAAGATACTTTTTTCTCGTTTAAGAGAGCACTGATTCTGTAAAATAGAAATAATAATAGTGTATTGTGAAGTTTATATATGCAGGGGTCAAATGTATGATAATATCACAAAAAAAGGAGAGGGAGAAATGAAAATATAGTTGTAAGATTCTTTATATATGAAATAGTTTGGTATGGTTTGAAGGTAGACTGTGTTAGGTTAAAGATGCATACTTTATTTTTTTTTTTACTTTTTTGTTTAATTTTAAAATATTTTATTTATTTATTTATTTTTAGACAGAGAGGAATGGAGGGAGAAAGCGAGGGACAGAAACATTAATGTTTGGTTGGCTTTCGCATGTCCCCACACTGGGGGACCCGGCCTGCAACCCAGGCATGTGCCCTGACTGGGAATTGAACCAAGGACCCCTTGGTTCACATGCTGGCACTCAATCCACTGAGCCACACCAGCCACAGCAAGATGCATACTTAAATTCTAATACCACTATTAAATAAATAAAATAAAATATTTTTATTAGTAAACCAATAGGAAAGATAAACTGTCACACTAGAAATTATGCAATTAATCCAAAAGAAATCAGAAAAAGAGGGTAAAAGACACAAAAATACAGGTGGAATAAATAGAAAACAATGAACAAGATGGTAGTCTTAAACACAACAATGTTGATAAATACTTCAAGTGTAAATGGTGAAAATATATTCATACTTAAAGAGAAAATAGGCCATTACTAACATATTCCATAAAATTGTATATTCATTGAATGTCAGAGTTATAGTAATCTAAACTTAAGATATTCACAATTTTCTCTCATTTTTCATGGCTAGTTCTGGAAGTTGCTGTACTAAGACACAGGAGGGCTAACAATGATGAGAAATAGTAATAGATAGGCTTTGGGTCTTTGTGATTGAGTGCTAGTCAACAGCAAGGGGATAAGGATAACTATCAAGTATGGAGTGAATGACTTGTTACAGAAACAAAGACTGATACAACTATATCTATGTTTATGTTGTGATAGCTATATATATACACATCTATATAGCTACCACAAAATTATATATATATATATACACATACACACACATATACAGAGAGAGAGAGAGAGAACCAATTCTTTTTTTTCTTTTCCTTTCCCTTACTCCTAATATTAGATATGAAAAATATTGGTGGTAGTTGCCTTCCAGTTTCATGTTTAGATTATAGAATTTCCGGATGGAATTGACTCATGGATATAGTAGTGGGTGGGACTTTATGTCTCCCAGTTTTTGAATAAGATGAAAGGATCTTTGCATTAGAAAAAGGTTTGTCATGTTATGGAGCATCATGATTGTGTTCCTGGTGGAAGCTAAAAATGGCTAAGAGGGTGAGGGCGGATCTGGATAGCTAAAGGGTTGAATTAAGCTGATGGTTTGTCTTTTGCTGTCAGCTCCCTTCCACGTCCTTCATGCTCAGGTCTGCATCCCAGTGGGCTAGACTTCTGCAAACAACTCTTCCCGCACTCCCTT
>PVKM010045328.1:0-11976 GCA_004027735.1 Carollia perspicillata
ACAATTTATGTGTATTTTAAAAAAAAGTAAGACTTATGAGCAGGTTTTCCAGCTAAAACTTTGCAGGACAAAAGGGAGTGGTATGAAATAGTCAAAGTGCAGAAAGAAAAAAAAACTTCTGTCCAAGAATGTTCTACTTGGCCAGGTTATAATTCAGAGTTGGAGAGACAGAAAGGTTTCAAAACAAGAAGCTAAAAAAAGTTCATCACCACTAACTTTGCATAGTGACGCATGGTATCTAGACTTACTCTGGTGATCACCTGTCAGTGTATTCAAATATTAAATCATTATGCTGTATACCTGAAACTAATATAATGTTATATGTCCATTATACCTCAATAAAATAGAAAGGTGCTGGAAGACTTGGTGTCTGGTGATATCCCACTTCCTGGTTCACAGATAACCATATGGCTCTGTCCTCACAGGGCAGAGAAAGGAAAAGCTCTGGTGTCTTCCCCATATAATGGCACTAACTCCATCATCGGTGCTCCAGCCTCCTGACCTCATGTAACCCAACAACTTCTCAACTGCTCCATCTTCCATGTACACATTGGGGATTAGGATTTTGTAGGGACACATTCAATCCATACAACAGGGGTTTTTAACCAGAAGCTGGACTCCTCAGCTAAATAACTACTAATTCCAATATTTGGAGCCATCACTTGCCTGGTCTATTACTATATTCTTCTGGATTCCTTAATGTTGTTAAGTCTCCACATTAACCTAATTACCTTTGATTCTGAGGTACTTATTTTACTTGTAAAATCACCTGTGAAAATAACTGCAGGTAAAATATCTTCTTCCAGTGCTTAAGGGGTGGGGTGTCTATAAATCTGAAATCTCCTTAATCCAACTTTAGGAACTAGTACTATTGTAGGCCAGTAAAACAGCTCAAAGTTGGGTTCAAGGGCTTAATTATTTATGGTTCAACTTTATTCCTAAAATGTGGCTTCTTCAGGGTCCTACTCCAAATTGCTGGGAAGGGAATTATAAAAATTCCAGCCTCAGTGGGCTCTGAACTCAAATATTTGACCTCCCCAGCCATGTATATCTGTCAAAAGTGTAGGCTATCCTTCCTTTCTTTAGCCTCTTCTAGATTTGCAAATGGCAATAGGCAAAAGCAGTTGCAAATTGTCAGGTTCAACTCTCTGGATTTCTATTCTGAGATCTTGGCCTAGTAATCTTCAATGCTGGTTTAAAAATGCCTTCTACCATATGTTTTGAGAGAGAGAAAGAGAGAACTTATTTTGCACAATTCCAGTATGCACAAATTTCTATGACAATGGTTTAGTTAAATAATTCCTGTAGCCTGACAATGTGGTTTAAGTTTCAGTCACTACAGTTTTATGAACTGTAACTGCATGACACACAAAGTTTTCTGCTGCCTCCTGAATCATCAATCACTATATAAATAATAAAGGTGCATCATGATCAGTAACTAATGTTCTTTCAGAGGCTGTTGACAATTGTCTGGTGTGTATCTGTTATGCAGGTCACCCTCAGACAGCGAAGCGTGTAGTTGTGTGGCCTCTTCGTCTGCTGTCAAAGCTGGATACTGAAAGGATAGAATTATCCAAGAAAGATGAAACTTCAACAAAGAAATGAAAACTGGTGACTCTGGACATGAAACTGGAGGTGATTATGAGGAACTGAGGCTGGATATGACAACACTTCCACCACGTGCGAGACTGCAGATACGCGACCAGGGAGACTGAGAGCAGAACCGAACCAACAGGGTGCAAGTCCCCAGAGAAGTTACCCTTTCACACCAAAAGAACCCTCAGAGACATTCCACAACTTTGAAATGGCAAAGAAGAAAATGTTCGAAAATGATCTAAACTTAGAAAGAAATGTGAGGATCCATCAAGGCACAGAAAAGATGCTAGTCAAAGGAAGCAAGAACTACTGAAACTGCTCTTAACATGATTTTTAAAAAGAAATTAGAAACTTTAATCGTCAATGTTTTCTAGTATACTCTACAAAATTAGTAATTTTTTGCTATATTTAAATTTTATAAACATTGTTATTTGAGAGAAAAAGGGTTTTTCATCTTTTTGACCAAAAAAACCCTTTAAATGTATGACCCAGCAACTCTATTTCTGGGGATAGATGCAAATGAAATTAAAACACCAACTCAACAAACTACCTCCAGCCCCAAGTTCAAAGTAGCATTAGTTACAATAGCAAAGACCTGGACAATTAAGTGTCCATTAACAGATAAATGGATAAAGAAGTGGTGGTGTACATACATACAGAGGAGCATTATTCAACCAGAAAAAAATTAAAATCCTGCCCTTTACAACAAAATAGATGGACCTTGAGGGCATTATGCTAAGTCAAATAAGTCAGACAAAGACAAATCCTGGATGACCTAACTTACACGTGGAATATAAAAAAAAAAAAAGTAGAAAAGGAGATCCGATTTGTAGCTCCCAGAGGTTGGGGGTGGAGAAGGGAGAATTAGAAACAGTTAGTCAAAAGGTACAAACCTCCAGTTACAAGACATATAAGCAGTAGGGATGTCATGTAAAGCATGATGGCTATAGCTAACACTGTGTGTGTGTGTATAATATATCTACATAATAACATACACATACATAGTAAACATAGAGCTGTATGATATATATGAAAGTTGTTAAGAAAGTAAATCCTGAGTGTTTTCATCAAAAGAAACTCACTTTCCTTTTTGTGTTTTCTCTTTTACTGTATCTCTATGAGAAGATGGATGCTAACTAACCTTACTGCAGTAATCATTTCACAATATATGTAAGCCAAACATTATGCTATACACCTTATACTTACACAGTGATATGTCACTTATAGTTCATCAAAACTGAAAAGATAAAAGAATAAAGCAGTAAAATTAGAAATTATTTTAAATGAAAATGAAAACATCAGAACCTGTGGATATTGCTAAAGGAAAAGCTATATAGCACTAAGTGCCTTATACATTAAGAAACTAAAAAAAGGAGCAAATTAAATTCAACATAAGCAACAAAAAGGAAATAATATAGTTAAACGTGAAAAGCAATGACATAGAAAAAACAAAAACCAGAGAGGAAATCAATGAACCTAAAAGCTGGCTCTTTCAGAAAAATCAATAAAATTGATAAATCTCTAGCCAGACTGATTTTAAAAAAAAAGAGAAAAGACACAAATTATCAATATCAGGAATAAAAGAAGTGACATCAGTACAGATATTAAAAGGATAAAAATGGGATATTATGAACGGCTTTACAGCTTTGTGCTTACAAACCCAACACTTTAGGTGAAATTAACCAATTCCTTCAAAGACAAAAAACAAGCAAAGCTCACTCAAGAAGAAATAGATAACCTGAATAATAATACTTTTCTAATTTATTTACTAAAAAAATAACCTTCTCTACTAAAACTTCTTACTTTTTAGTTGAAAACTTTCCACAAAGAAAATTCCAGGCCAAATGTCTTCAATCCTGACTTTCATTAAACATTAAAAAAAAGAAATAATCAATTCTAAACAAACTCTTTCCAGAAAATTGAAAGAAAGAATAATGCCACCCAATTCATTCTATGAGGCCAACATTCCCCTGATACCAAATACAGACAACAATATTACAAGAAGATAAAACTGAAGACCAATAGTCTTCATAAAAACCGATGTAAAAATTCTAAACAATTTTAGTAAATCAAATGCATCAATATATAAAAAGGACAATATATCATGACTAAGTAGAGACTTATACTAAAAATATAAAAGTATTTTACATTTGAAAATCAGTATAATTCACCATATTTACAATTAATTAAGAAAAATATAATCTTATTTATACTCACAAAAAGCATTTGACAACATCCAACATCAATTTCTAAAAAAACTTGTAAGTATACCAGGACTAGAAGACCACTTCCTCAACTTGATAAAAGGCTCCACCCTGAGTTCACCAGCTAATATCATTATGATGGTGCTAAAGATTGAGCACTATCTGATTAAGATCAAGATCAAGAAGATCTTGAAGAATGAGACAAGATTACCCAACCTTAACACTTCTATTCAATTTTGTATTGGAGGCTCTCATCTGAGTTTTCAGGCAAGAGAAAGAAACAAAAGGCAACCAGATTAGGAAGAAGTAAAACTGTCTTTACTATAGAAAACATTTATTATGTAGAAAACTTATGGAATCTATAAGAAAGCAACTTAAATGATAAGTGAGTTGAATAAGGTTGTAGGATACAAGATCAATATATCAAACTGTATTGTATTTTCACATGCTAGCAATGAAAATCACACATGTATACATGAGATTATATATATATGATTTTATATATAGAAATCTCAATATATAGAGATATATGAGATTTCTTTTATCATCAAAAATTCAAAATACTTCAGCCCTGGCCAGTGTGGTTCAACTGGTTGGAGCATTGTCCCATCAACTGAAAGGTCATAGTTTTAATTCCCAGTCAGGACACAGCTTAGGTTCCAGGTCTGGTCCTGGTGAAGGACTGAACAAGAGGCAACTGGTTGATGTTTCTCAGTTTCTCACATCGCTGTTTCTCTCCCCCCATTCTCCCTTTCATTCCCTCTCTCTAAAGTCAGTAAGCATGTCCTCAGATAAAAATGAAAAAAAATACTTCAGAATAAATATGAAATAAAATGTCAGAGTCCTCTATCATATATAACACACTGCTGAGAACAATCATAAAAGACCTCAGTAAAAGGAGAAATATACCTTCTTAAATGGATCAGAAGAGTCAATATTAAGATGTTAGTCAACCCCAAATTGATATATAAATTCAGTGAAATCACAATCAAAACATAAGCAGGTATTTGTAGAAATTGACAAGATGATTAAAGAACTCCCAAGAATAGAAAATAATGAACCATTCACCATTATTTTTTAATTATATTTTATTGATCACGCCATTACAGTTGTTCCAATTTTTACCCCTTGTCCCTCTCCACTTAAAATGCTAAAGGTTAAAGATAAAGAGAGAACCTTAAAAGCAGAAACAGAAAAGCAGTTGGTTACCTACAGGAGGGTTCCCATAACACTGTTGGCTGATTTCTGAAAAGAAACTTTGTAAGCTATAAGGGACGTCCAGAAATATTCAAAGTCATTGAAAGCAGGGTTCTACAGCCCAGATTCCTCTACAAAGCCCTCCCACTGACCGCTCAACGATAATCAAGGATCAACTACAAGAGGAGGGTGTACTCAGTCCACACGAAGAATATGCACATCTTGAATACCCAGCTTGGGTGTCAGGGGACGCTATGCCAGTGGAGCCTCCTGTATGCCTACTACACTAGGCCACACTGCCAAGACACAGAGTCATAGCAGCTCTACCTAATACATAGAAACAAACACAGGGAGGCTGCTAAAATCAGCAAAGAAACATGGCCCAAAGGAAAGAAGAGATCAAAACTCCAGAACAAAAACTAAACAAAACAGAGATAAGAAATCTATCAGATACAGAGTTCAAAACATTGGTTATAAGGATGCTCTAGGAACTTAGTGAGGACCTCAACAGCATAAAAGAGATCCAGTCAGAAATGAAGGATATACTGACTGAAATAAAGAACAATTTACTGGGAAACACCAGTAGAGTGCATGAAGAGAAAAATCAAATCAATGATTAGAAACATAAGGAAGCAAAAAAAAAAAAAAAACAAAACCCAACAACAACAACAACAAAATAAAAAACAACCGATCAGAAGAACAGGAAGAAAAAAGAATAAAAAAAACCAAAAAACAAAAAACAAAGACAGTGTAAGCAACTCGTGGGACAACTTTAAGTGGCCCAACATTTGCACATTAAAGTCTATGACATTTTTAATAGACTTTAATTTCAGAGTAGGTTTAGTTTTATAGTAAAATTAAATGGAAGGCACAGAGATATCCCATATACCCCCCACCCTCACACATGCACAGCCTCCCCTACTATCAACATTTCCTACCAAAGTTCCCCATTTTACAAGGGTAATATAACCTTGATGCTATGACAAGAGAATGAGAGAACAAGCAAGCAAAATTACAGGCATATCTCACCCAAGAACAAAGATTTAAAAATATCAATTATAAGCCAATGAAAACCAGCAATATATACCAAAACATAATACATCATAAGTTGATTTATCTCAGAAATGTAAGAACAGATTAATAATAGAAGCCAGTTAATATTATTCACCACATTCCTAGGTTAGGAAACTATAAAATAATTTTAATTAATGTAGAAAATTTTGATAAAAATCAAATATGTAAATAAATTATTTCTAAAAAAGTCATTCAACTAGGAATATAAGAAAACCCTGTTAAACAAGAAATGTTAACTACCAAATATCAAGAATTCAATTATACTCAATGGAAAAATATTAGCAGAGTTCTCATTCAAACCCCAAACAGGATGAAGATACCAGCAATAAAATACAATAAATACAACATAGATAGGCATATTCAAGAAAATAGTTACAAGAGCTTTATAAAAGAAAAACAATTTAATTGAGACATTTTTAAAGTCCTAAATAAATGAAGAGGTATACTATTATGCTAAGAGAAATAAGCCAGTTGGTGAAAGACAAATACCGTATGACATCACTTATAAGAGGAATCTAATAAGCAAAATAAACAAATGAGCAAAACAGGCCAGAGACATGGAAACCGGGAACAGGCTGACAGCTGCCAGAGGAAAGTCGGTAGGAGGAATGGTGGAACGAACGGAAAGGGAGTAGTCACTGATCATGTATGAAAGATCCACGGACATGGACAGTGGGGTGGAGAGGGACTGTGGGAGCAGGGGATGGGGTGGGACAGAGGAGGGCAAAGGGGGGAACTGGGACAACTATGATAGAATAAACAAGAATAACACTGAAAAGAGGTGTACTATCTTCATGGATGGTAAAATGCACTGTCGTACAGATATGAATTCCCACCAAACAGACCTAGAGCACTGCCGAGTTTCGGTGCAATGTTGGAAGTACTGCCAAGGGGTTTTGTGGATCTTAATAGGGTGATGCTAGCTTTTACCTGTAAGAAAAAAGGTACAAATACTACACAAAAAGAAAAAAATGGACATATATGACTTCAAAGTATAAAACTATTATTTATCCGAAAATATTAAGAAATAGATAGGCAAGCCATAGACTAGGAGAAAATATTCACAACATATCAGACAAAGAAACCAGAAATGTTCCTGAACCCAGAACACGTAAGAAATTCCAAAAACTCAGTAATAAAAAATACACTTTTATGAAAAGTGGGTAAAAGGCTTGAACAAATACTTTTCAAGGGAAAATATACAAATGGGCAATGAGCACATAAGTATTCAAAATCATTAGTATCAGAAAAATGTTAGTTACAATTCATGAGATACCACTTCAAACCCATTAGAGTAGTTGAAATTCAAAGGCCTGAGAACACCAAATGTTGCCAAAGCTGTGCAACAACTGAAACTTCTGTTGGAACATATATTGTTTATGAAAATATAAACTAAAACAATTGTGCAAAACCATTTAACAGCTAAATATATAACTATCATACAATCCCATCTATTCCACAGAGGGTGTTTACCCAAAAGAAATGAAAACATATATTCCTTCAGAAACATGGACACAAATGTTCATAGCTGCTTTATTCTCAAAAGCCAAATTCTCTGATAGGTATTGATATGTACCCAAGAGAGATGAAAACATATGTCTCACCAAGACTTGTACGAGAAAGCCCATGGCTTTATTTACAGTAACTCCCAAGTGAAAACAACCCAAATAGCTTCAATAGAATGAACGGTGGTACATTCCTACAATGGAAAACTCAGTCAGCAATAAAAGGAACAAACTACTAATACATGCACCAACATGGACAAATCTCAAAAGCACTATATTGAGCAAAAGAAGCCAGAACGTTTATATGAAGTTCTACAACTAAGCTACTGTAAATGAAGTTAGAACAGTGGATACTTTAGAGGCTGGAGGCAAAGATGGGCTGTCAAGGAGCACAAGGAAACTCTTGAAAGGCAAGGGGTTCGGGTTACACAAGTAAATGTATTTGTTAGAACTTTCTGAACTCCATATATAAGATCTGTGTATTTTGTTCTACATAAATTACACCTAGAGAAAAACTTACCTAATATTTAAAAAATCATGTAACAATAATCTTAACTTCACATAACATGTATCTTAATCTCTAAATCTTATCATTAAAACTAACTGAAATGAAGAAAACTATTTTGACCTATTACTATAGTTATGTTCACAAATTTTAGATATTGAATTACCTGTGTGATTCTAGAATAAGCCACACTTAACTTCCAGTTTACTTTTCTAACACCACTGGATTCTCTGATGAAGTTCTATTTATACTTTTTGCATCAATTTTTTATAAGCTAAAGAACATTACCTTTATAAGCATTTCATGCACTATTTAATAAGGAGGAAGTAAATAATTACCTAATGTTATCAGGAACACTTCACTGAAAGAGAAACAAATATATGTATAGATTAAACCTAGACAACTATACTTGAACAATAAAAAATAAAAAAATATTAATATGAACTCATGATTTACTATATCATTTTTGACTGATTCTAAGATGTACATTTTGTATTCTATTTTAACATATCTATAATGAGGATGTACCTTACATTAGAGGGTGCCTCAAAATTAATTGGCAGTGGTTTCTTCTTAGTACAATAAAACTATAATTGATTATATTTTAGATTAATCAAAACACAGTGTGTTTTCTGGTACAGTCCTTTGAACCAAAGCAATGATGTCCGGTAGGCAACACTAGTAGCATCTTATTTTGATCTCTAAATACCATTCCTGACTAAAAGGAGCCAGAGTTGTTATCTGAGACTGGGACAGCATGAAAAGATTCATTTTTAAAGCCAGCAGGGTCATGAAGAAAGGACACAGGAGCCAATTTGAAGAGGTTCCTACTGATCCAACTTGCTAGGATTTGAGCAACAAAATAATAACAACTCCTTAAACATGCTGAATAAAAACTCCATGAACCACGGTGATCTCAAAGAAGAGAAAGCAGAAGAAATAACTGACTACTACTGGAGGGGCCTATTCCACTAACTCTTCATTTCGAAAACTGCTTCTATCACAGAGCTTTCATAAAGAGTATCGAGTGTCCATAGACATTTCATCTGTACATCAAAATATAAGCCACCATGCACAGAAAGTCAGCATGACTTACAGTTCACTAGGCCATCTGAGAAAGAGTGATTAAAGAGTTGCACAAGAAAGTTTCAAACTTGTTTCTGTTTGCCTCTGTGATTGCATTTCTGTTCCAAGAACATATCCCAAGTCCAGAAGAAAGTCAGTGACAAAAAGGAACAGGTTGAAGAGAAGTGAGGAGAGAAACAGGAAAGAGAAGGCAAGACATGTATCAGCCTCTACCTATAAGCTACATCCTTTTGACTAGTATCAATTGCCTTTTACTTTACCATCAAAACATTTATCATCAAAAGACTAAAATGATTCTAAATAATGTTTTTATAGTTATACAAAGTAGCTTCAGTTAGAGACCCAAAATGACACTGGATCTGCATTAATTTAAAGTTTACATAATCACTGCTATTACAGGTAGAAGCTAAGCTTCATTTCTGATGATCAGTTTAACCTTTAAATCACCTGGTTAAACTCTGTCTTCATTCTTAAAAACCCAAATCAGCAAACAAGCCACAATATAATGGATGCTACGGCACAGGTCTTCTGTGAATAGCTGGGATCTTCAACTGCTTCAGCTGCGATACCAGCCACTGAGCCTTAGCCAATACAAGCCCATTTGAATAATCAATATGACAACCTTATTTTTCTAATGCAAACAGGATTGCTACAGTAAGGTGTCTCGCTGCCACATCACAGTCATGGCCTCTTTTAACCCCTAATTAGATTGAGGCGATTATCCCTACTCTTCCTTACAAGTGTACAGCTTGGATAAGGGATGACAAAAGCTATCTGCCACTTATGCAGCCTCTGCAGACAGCGGGTTATCCAGGGAGATAGAGAATAAAATCAACAAACAATTGTTATTCATATCATCATCTAAAGTGTTAAGATAGTCACTGTTTCCATGCATGCAGAGTGAATATAGCCTAGAGCATGAGGTAACTGCGGACTGCTTAAGAACATCAGGGTTACACAGATGGAAATTCATGGTGATGTTAGGGAATTATGTCTAAATCAAATCATTTGCATAAAAAGAAATGATTGGGGATTTGTCTTTTGTATATAATATATCAAGATTTCATTATAATTCTCTTCATGAATTCTTTGAAGCTAAATTTTAATACTGATTTTTCTAAACACATAGCTATTATAATGAAAAGAATACCAAAATTAATGGCTTACAGAAACTTAAATGCTTTAATATTCTATTAAAATAGTCTCAGATATAAAACAGGAAACTTCTCATCAGTTTGATACTACACTAGATCTCGGATTAATTTTAGGTAATCAAGAGTTATTTTATTAACTCTGTAGATTCCAAATGTTTTTCTTAATGTTCATAACAATCAATTTCTTCAATCTTGGTCATCACATTAGACCATTATTAAGAAGGTAATTATGGTCATTACAAAACAATCAGGGGTAGTTGCAAAGACACCAAACTGACAGTTTCATATTAAATTCAAGCTAAACTTGAGGACAATCGAGATGGCAGGGCCCACTGGTAAGAAAAGACTTTGGTGGCACTATCTGGGTATGCTCTAAAGACAAAGTCACAGCAGAAGTAGGAAGGTATTTTATATATTTTCCTTTTCACAGGTAGGGATCAGTAGGTGACTCTTTTTAAGGTCGTAACAACTTTGTTGGAAGAAAAAGAATGAAAAGGCCACAGTTGCTTCTACTGAATTCTGTTTCTGTTTTATATTATTCATTTAGTCACTGGACTCAATCAACCTAGTTGCCGTTAAAGTAGCCAACTAGAAGTATATTCTTTTTCTAATCACTGAGGTCTCAGCTCAAAACTTCAAGCAATGACACTCCAAGAACAACCAAAACATTTTAAATGTCTCCACTGGCAGCAATAATTTACCATATAAACGTAATTTTTGTAAAGAGTAATGAGTTACTGAACCCAGGCTCGCATGTAGAATGTTTTGATTGCTTGGTTATCAGTGGATCATTCAACCAAGCTGCATCATGACAGTTTAACTTAGTGATTACCAACCTGTCTGAGCAGTGCGAGATGTAAAATGTGTGTCTTGTTCTCCTGACGTGGGCTGAAATGTGATTCATTCTCAAATATCCGGAATACTCAGGAAATTGGGCAGGCCTTGACATATGAGTCATAATTAACCTCAAAATGTGTCTCCAGAGCACGATCCTTGGACACAGAAACCTCAGGCTTCTATGTATATAATCTTTTCAGAAGAAATGCAGTAAACAATTTAATTTTAAACACCTAATTTTAAACTTAGGTATTTAAAAGCAGCATTATTTTTTTACAATACCAGATAATGCTTATTTTTATAAAATGGAACTGATTAGAAAATTATCAAAAGACACAAACACCTAGAGGTGGTAAAATTTATAAAGTTTAGATCACTTAAACTAAATGTTAAGATTTGAATCAGTTATGATTTTAATTTTCTAGTCCATTTCTGGTATTTTATATATATATATTGAAAGTAAACATAAATTATACATATCTTCTGTAGATTTTAGACTAAAGTATTTTAAGGATTTAGTAATAAAATATATATGCTGGCAAACTGCATAAAGCCAAACTAGGATAAACAAAAACATAGACAGTTGTTTTCAATTCTTTCTATTCATGTAGAGTTAAACCGTCAGTGCTAAAATTCAGAAACCATTAAAGGGAAAGAAACAACTAAGGACATTTTAGCCAATGAGCAAAGGACAAGCTCACTCTTCCTGCCTTATTTTAACCAGTCTTTTTTTCTCACTACTTTACTATATGTTTTCTTTGTTCTTTCACTTAGAACTTCGTATGTCCTGGGAAAGTTACCAGCAACCATTTATCAAA
>PVKM010045329.1:0-12001 GCA_004027735.1 Carollia perspicillata
CTATATGCCCACCAAGTTCTCATTTTTTCCAAATAAAATTGCTTGGTTGTGCCACTTTCTAAAGTTAAAAACTTGCCACGAGTTCAAAAGATAGCTCAATGGTCTTGTGCTAAAGTATGATGGCTACAAGACAGAACTTATACCGTAGCCCACAAGAATCTCTCCACCAAAGACGCATCTTCAATCCGAGCTTGTCCATCGCTTGACGGTTCCCTTTACTCAATAATGATTGATAGGCTATCTAGACAGCATGCCAGCTACTTGTGTTTGGTTGTGGATGGGGGAATTATTTATAGTTGCCTGTTTGGCATTTCTATGAGATTGTTTTTAGCTCACGGGGTGGAGGGAAACCTCAAAGCTTTGTTTTGTAAGAAGAAAAAAGAAAAAAAAATCTGTGCAGGTATCTCGGCAATCACTTTTTTTTTTTTTGAAGGTGAAAGAAAGGGTGGTATCTTTGCAGGCCACCTGGGAAAAGAGGAAAAGTATGAGACTGAAAATGTAAGATGAATTTCTGAACTTTGTGGGAGGAACCTTCACATAAACCACAAAAAGTTGGCTTTCGACTAAGTTCCCGAAAAAAATATTCGGTTTCCTGTTTGCTTGGGGTTATATTTTAATGTCTTTTTTGGTCTTGGTTAAATAATTTTCAAGAACACATGGGAGAAGTCTTGGCAGCGCTCTCCTCCATCCCTGAAGGGCTGTGCAAGTGAAATTTGTGCAGGAATCACTTTAATTAACCAATCAAAGACAACACTCCGCTTGATCTCAATACTTCCTCTGGAGATGATTTACAACTACAATACTGATAAAATACTGAGCGGTGTCTTAGAAAATCAAGACAGGAAGTAAAAGCTCTTAAGACAAAGCAAAAGGAGGAAAAGAAAAACACACAAATAAGCCAGACTGTTACCTAAGATTAAATCTGACCAGGCTAGTAATAGTGTTAATTAATGAAAGGAATAATGGCCAAACTTCTGAGCACACTACGTCAACCATTGTATTTACTGCTTTACATGTACTGTCTTATTAAATCCTCATGACATTAGATGCTCAGAAAAATAATGTAAGTTGTTTAATGTCTCTAGCTAGCAGTCACAAGAGCCAGGAATATGAACACAAGTCTGCTGATTTCCAGGAGTTTAGTTATTTAAAAATATGTATATTTTATTTACTTATTTTTAGAGAGATGGAAAGGGAAGAAGAAAGAGAGGGAGAGGAACATCAGTGTGTGGTTGCCTCACACGTGGCCCCCACTGGGACCTGGTCTTCAACCCAGGCATGTGCCCTGACTGAGAATCGAACCAGTGACCCTTTGGTTCACAGCCCATGCTCAATCCACTGAGCTACACAAGCCAGGGCCCAGGGGGTTAGTTCTTAACTGCTAGTTTATACTGCCTAACCCTGATGCTGTAATGATAACTTTTAGTCAAACTCACCTTTTTTTTAACCACATAACTCAGGTGCTCATGCCTTATTACCTATGGATTAGTAAGTGGAAAAGTGCTGTGAAATAGTTGTGTGATTTTATACAATAGCTGTTTCATTATTTGACCCTCTGGTGGAAATGTTGTAGGGCAGCCATCCACATCAGTTCTTAGCCTACAGACAAGCTAAAGCTCTCTGAATTATGCCTCATCTCTATTTTCTCAGATGCCAATCAATGGTAAAACCATTGATAAATTGATCAAGAATAACAAATGAATATAAATTATGAATATCAAGAACTAAAGAGGGAATGCCAGTAGAGGTTACAGACATGAAAAGAATAAAAAAGATATTTTAGGAAAAAATTTGCAATGAATTTGACAATTTAGAATAAAAAAACTCTTAAGAGATACAATTTTTCCAAACTGACAAAAGATAAAATAGAATATGTGATTAGCCCTATGTCAATTAGAGAAGCTGAATTTTCATCTAAAATCTTTACCCAAAGAAAAATCCCAGGTCAGATAATTTTGCACGTGAATTCTATCAACTATTTGAAGAATAACACATATCAATCTTAGATAAACTTTTTCCAAAAACTGGTTTTGTGAGACCATCATACCCTAATACCAAAGCCTGATAAAAACATTAGAAATATAATAAAATTACTGACCAATCTTTACCAAGTATTCTTAACAGAAGGGTGACAAAGTTATTTCAGCAATATATAAAAAAGAATAATACAGGCCCTGGCCCAGTAATTCAGTTGGTTTAGAACATCATTCCACATGCCGAGGTGTGGGTTCAATCCTTGGTCAGGGCACATACAAGAAGCAATCAATGAATAGATAAGTAAGTGGAATAACAAATTGATATTTTTTCTCTTTCTCCCTTCCTCTCTCTTGCTAAAATCAATAAATAATTTTTAAAAAAGAATAATACATTATAATCATGTACAGGTCAGAGTTCTCCAGAGAAATATGAAAAATGTAAAGATAAGAGGACATTCATTATAGTAGTTGGTTTATGTGTTTATGGAGGCCGAGAAGTCCCCCAGTCTACCCTCTGCAAGCTGGTCAACCAGCAAAGCTGGTGATAAAATTTAATCTGAATCCAAAGGCCTGAGAATCAGGAAGACCAATGATGGAAGTCCAGATCTGAGTCCAAAAACTTAGTACCATGTGCGCTGATGTCTGCCTTTTGGTTCTATTCAGGGGCCCAACAATTGAATGATGCCCACCCACAATGGGAGGACCACCTACTTTACCGAGTTTAACAATTCAAATGCCAATCCCTTCCAGAAATACCCTCACAGATATTCAGAGAAATAGCATTTTACCAGCTCTCAGGGTATCTTTGGGCCAAATCAGGTTGATACATATAGTTAACCGTCACAGACCAAGTTGGGTGTATCCCAGGAGAGCAAACTTGGTTTAATCTTTTAAAATCAGTATAATTCACCATATTGACAGAACAAAGGAGAAAATAATAGATGTGGAAAAACCATTTGATGATTACTGATAAAAGCTCTCAGAAAATTAGGAATGGAAGGAAACCTCTTTACTCAGATAAAGGGCATCTACAAAAGCACTTAAACAGAGGTTCAGACCTGATGTTGAAGTACTGAAAATCCGCCCCCCAACAAGGTCAGCAACAAGGCAATCATTGCTGGTCTTATAATTTTGAATCAGTACAGTACTGGAGGGTTGAAGCAGTGCAATAAGCCAATAAAAAAAGAAAGAAGATGCATAAAAATCAGAAAGGAAGTAGTAAAACTGGTTGTTTGCAGATGATCTGAATGTTCACAATCAATTCCTCAAAAACCTACAAAATAACTACTAGAACTAACAGGCAAATTTAGCAAAGTTACAGGGATTTGTACCTACATACAAAAACCAATGTAGTTTTATGTATTCAAAAGCACACAATTGAAAATAAAACCTTTAAAATTCCATCTCCAATAGTTTCAAAAAGTATGTATTCTTAAGAATAAATTTAGCAAAAGACATGCAAGATGTGCACTGAAAAACTAAAAAAAAAAAAAAAACTGAGAGTGAAGATTTTCTTTTTGCTTTTTAAAACTTTATTTCAACATAACTATGCTTACCAAAATACACTCATATTGGTTAATAGGATACAATTTAACTTATTTTACATGGTTTTGGACCAACAACTTGCTACATGGTTTAAGCATTTAAAAAAAAAGGATTTGCCATCTTATTTTTTAAATCTATTACAAATGTATATAAAAGATCCTCCATCAAACGCTGCGAAAGCAGGCAGCAAGAACCTTGAGGAATTAACCTTTGGTTTCCCTCTGAAAAATAACACGTATTACACTATAAAAGTTTATAAAATTGGTGCAACAAAACAATGTTGCAGTGTTTCCATGCCAGTTTACAAAGTTCAATAACTAATGGAGGCTGAAAAGGGCGGTGAGCGCCTATGCACACAGGTGAAACTGTAAAAGCTATTCGGTTTAGTTAATATTGCTTGTAGATTGCAAATCTACACAAACCAAGATTGAGATAACTTCCTGAATCTGAATAACACTATCAGCTCAGTTTATCTGCTGAGGTCAACAAGGAAACTCCGCATACTAGCTATTTTTCTGACTTATGCAGAAAAGCAAATTACATTTCTTCCCCAGCTCTTCAGTCCAGAATTGATGTTGATCAGGCAGGGGAGACACCATGACTGTGAGAATCCAGATTTAAGGCAGGAGGATATGCCACACTCATGGATTAGAAAATTTAATATTGTTGTGATACCAATTCTCCCCAAGTTTATCTACAGATAAAATCCAACCCCAATCATAAGCCCACCTAGAGTTTTGCAAAAATTGACAGGCTATTTCTAAAATTTACCTGGAAACCATGAAACCTAGAACATTCAAAACAATTTTGAAACAGAAGAGCAAAGTGAGAGTTTAATTTCCGTAATTTTTAAAGCTATAGTAATTAAGACTCTGCGATAATTGGGACAAAGAAATGAATGGAAAAGAATAAAATGATCTCAGAAATGGACCAACAGTTACATGGTTATTTGATATGAAAAAAAGAATGGCAAAACTACACAATGAGGAGAGAAAAAAATTTCAATAAATTACGTTAAAAAAACTGAATATCCATGTGGTAAAAATTTTAAACTTCTGCTCAACAAAGATATTCTTTAAAAATAGAAATTGCACAGATTCCAAGAAAATATTCACCACACATATATTTGACAAAGGGCTTGTATCCAAAATCTGTAAAGAACTTTTTCAACTCAAAAATGAGACAAGCAATCCCATTAAAAAAAGGACAAAAAATTTGGCTGAGCTCTTAGCAAAGGAATTATGATAAATGGTCAAGAATACATGAAAAAAATACTCCATATAGTTTGTCATCAGCAAAATGTAAATTAAAACCACAATGAAATAGCGCTGCACACCACCAGAATGGCTATAATTAAAAGATTAATATAAAGGATATTGGCAGGGATGTAGAGTAACTTCCAAATTGTTACATATTGTTGGTGGGAGTGTAAAATTCTACAATCACTTTGGGAAAATCTGATGTTTTATTGTAAAGGTCATATTAGATCATATTACTACTCTATGATCCAGCAATTCTACTCATAGGTATCTACCCAAGTGTATTAGTTTTTTCTGACTACCATAGCCAATTACCTCAGAGCTAGTGACTTTAAATAACACAAGTTCATTATTTTACGGTATTGGAAGTCAGAAGTCTGACGTACATCTCACTAAATTAGTGCGATAGGGCTGCATTTCTTTCTGGAGGCTCTAAGTGAGAACATACTTCCTTGCCTATTCCAGCTTCTAAAGGCTGTCCGTGTTCCTTGCCTGTGGCCTTATTCCTTCTTCGTCCAGCTAATTTTCTTCTCACATTGAAGAACCCTGATCTCAGCTTCCACGGTCACGTCTTCTTTGACTCTTCTGTTTCTCTCGTCTACTTCTCAGGTATTTTGTGATTACACTGGACCTACCTGAATCATCCAGGATGACGCTAGTTTCTCCTCAACGTCCTCAACTTAACCACCTCTGCAAAGTCCTTTCGGTAGATAAAGTAACACAACACACTCACGTGTTCTATGACTTAGGGTGTAGATATCCTCTGGGGGCATCATTCTGTCTGCCACAGTTCACCCTCAGTCTCCCAAAGACCCATATCTGTTCAGCACACAAAATTCGTTTGCACCATTCCAAGTTCCTTGAAAGTTTTCATCCATTTCAGTAGCAACTCGAAGTCTAAAATTTCATCTAAATTTCTCCAGCTCTGAAGTCTTAAGTCTTATCATCTAATCTAAACCACCTAGATTGGGTATGGGTGAAGGTCTGGGTCTAGTCCATTCCAGGGCACAACTCCTCTCCATCTGTGTACCAGTGAAGCTAGAAAACAAGTGATCTGTTACCAAAATACAATGGAGCTACAGGCATAAGATACCAGTTACAGGTGCTCCTGTTCGAAATGGAAGAAAATGGAAGAAAAAAAGAAGTCTCTGATCCCAAGCAATCCAGAAACTCGGCTGGGCAAACTCCATCACATTTCAAGGTTTTGGAATTGTCCTCCGTGACCCTTGGCTGTGCCCTCTGAGCTCCAGCCTTCACACCGAGTCCTTCCTTTTGGTGTGAAGGGGAAGAGAAGTTTGTTACCTGCATGCCCAGTGTTCAGGGTCTAACAGCCTCTTTTCATTTCATACTTTCTCTGTCCCTCTCATTCCAAGTTGGCAATGTGTGTGCACATATAACTTTCTCAAAAATTTGGTGGGTCTCTTGTGTATGTCCCGAGGATTAACTCCACTAGATAAGCACCTCCTTCACAGATCTTTTCTAGACAACCCATTTGGGTTTTCGGCTTCTGTTGAGATGGCTGAGTCACACACTTAGTCTCTTCCAACGCCTTTTGTATGGCTGAATACTCTGACCTTTTGCTTTTTCTGAGGTATTAGCAGCAGTTGTCACACCCTCCGCTTCAAGAGTTCCCAACCCTAGCTAGGAACCGGGCCACACAGCATGAGGTGAGTGGCAGATGAGTGCGCGAACTGGTGCCTGGTGCCAGAAAGGTAGGGGACCGCTGCTCCACTTTACCTCTAGAGCATGCTTTTATTTTTTTTCAAGATTCTATTTATTTATTTTTAGGGAGGGGGAGGGAGGGAGAAAGAGAGGAAGAGAAACGTTGACGTGTGAGAGAAGCATAAGTTGCCTCTCGAACACCCCCAACTGGAGAGCTAGGCCACAACCCAGGCGTGGGCCCGGACCGGGAAACCTTTCGGCTTGCAGGACAGTGCTCCACCAACTGAGCCAGGCCAGTCAGGGCCTAGGGCACGCTTTCTTGACGTGACTCCCTTCTTGTTAGCATCTTTTGCAATCTTGATGGAATTAGAATTTCCCAAATCACCAAGTCCTGGTTCTTTTTAATTTTTTTATGAACCGTTTTCTCAATTTGTTTTTCTCCTCACATTTTACGATAGCATCAAGAAGAAACCAAGTTGTACCTTAAAGGTCGTTTCCCATACAACTCTATGGCAGAATTTCTGCCACATATAACAAAGCTCCCCTGCCCTCCAGCTCCACGAAACGCATCCTCCAGAGCCTCGCCAGCAGTGCCTGGGAAACCCGTACTTCTAACAACAATCTGTCCAGGACAATTTAGGCGCTCCCAAGAAAATTCACGTTTTCTCTGCCATGCTTCTTACTTCCTCTGAGCCCTCACTGGCAACGACTTTAACGTCCATTTTTTCTACTAACAATTGGTTCAAAGAAATCTAGACTTTTCTATTATGTACCTTAAAAGCTCTTCCAGCCGCTGCCCATTGCCCGGTCCCACAGCCACTTCCACATTTTCAGGTACCGGCTACACTGGCACCCCCACTCCCCAGTCCCCAAATCTGTGTCAGTCTTTCTCTGGCTGCCGTAACAGATCACCCCACACTGAGTGGTTAGAAGGACGCAGATCTGTCTTACAGTTCTGTAGGCCTCGTGGGCTAACTTCGAGGCATGGAAAATCAAGGCTACATTTCTTTCCGGAGGCTCCAGAGGGGCAAGAGAAGGGAAAGCATATTGCACAACATCAACAACGACAATTTTGTGCAAGCTGTTTTATTTATAATAGCCCCAAGCTGGAAACCCCCTAAATGTCCATCAACAAGAGAATTGATATATGAAGTTAGGTAATTTGTACAAGAGTACTACAACATAATAAGAAGGAAACAAACTAGTAAATTGGCAACAACACAGATGACTTTCAAAACCATTATGTGAGTCTTACACAGAAAAACGTGCTAGATGGTTTTATTTATATGAAGTTCTAGAACAGATGAAACTATCGTATAATAAAAACATTTAAATAGTGATAACCTGGGGGTGGGGCGGTAGGGGCAGGATTGACTGGAAAGGGGACAAGAGGGTACTTTCTGGAATAATGTTTGGGCTCTATGTCTTGATAATTATTCAGATACACGGGTACGGGCACTTGTCAAAACCTATCAAATGAAATATTTAAGATTTACATATTTTCATGTACGTAAATTTTGCCCCCAAACCCATAAAGAACCATAAGTAAATACAGAACTCCAGCTAATTTTATACATGCTGAAGCATTTAGAAGAGGATATATTAAGAGTTGCAATTTACTTCGATTTTCATTTAAAAAATAAACTAGATGAATGGATGAATAGAGGGATAAGAAGGGTAGTTGTGTGACAAAGTAAATAAAGCAAAATACTAATTATAGACATTAGAGGTAGGTGTATATATACATTTACTGTAAAACTCTTTTCAACTTTGTATGTGTGAAAGTTTTCATGACAAAACATTGGCCACGAAAAGGGGACACGAGAGGGGAAAAGGCTGCTCTTCCCCTCCCACCCAGGTGGCCGACACCAGCAGTAAGAATCTCATCGGAGCCGGGGAAGGCTCCCCCGTGCATCATTGCCCCGACAGGCAGACCGCCGTGTCTTCCGACCGCTACATAGCGCACACCCTGCAAACAAACTTCAGACAAAGATTTGCAAGGCGGGGGCGGGGGGTGGGGGGGTGGAGGGAAGTGACTAACCTTTAAAGAAGACGACATCTGTCCCTCCCAGGACAGATACTGAATATTTGGTGCCAGTACTATGAAATTATTAATGTTAGCAGTATCTTTAGGACTTTCCTATAGTTGGAACTCAATAATTGTATGGCTGGTTCTAGCTAGAGCACCATGTTACTTAAAATGATAAATTATGAAAAGTCAAGTCACAACTCACCATGACTTTCAAAAATAAAATGAAACATTTGAGAACTTTAAACACTCTAAGACACTAAATACATATTATATGTACATAACATATATATGTAATATACATTTATGCTTTTGTCCTCCAAGTTTAGTTTTCCACTGATTAGAGATAAGTAAAAAGTTAGCTTCTATGGTGCAATTAGATTTTTAAACTACTGTAGCCATAAACTCTTCCTGGTACTGCTGGAATTTTTGCAGTTTCTCTAGAGCTAAACAGTTCCTAGTATTAAATCACTGCAAGTTGATGGAAATCCATATTTAATTCTCAGTCTCACAAATGAAATTATATTCTACTCACAAGATGAATATGCTTTAAAAGGTGATTACATATGCAAAGCACTTGACCAAATGGGAGAGAAAAATGGTTATTAATTAGAGTAAGTCATTGTTTGACACTTTCATTGTTCTGTTCCTTTTAGATCTTTAAATTTATCACTTTCCAATTATACAGTTTATAGGAGGGAGCACGGAATAGATCTTTTCTGCTAAAACACCCAACGTAATTTTGAAGGCAGAGGAGAGACACGGTGGACTAATGGGCCACTTGGTCTTCTAGCAGATGCAGGAGCGGCTGAGTACTGACTGAAACTAACTGTATTTGAAAGCACTGTCTGCTGCTGAATGTTAAGCAATTCTTTGTAACCTTTGCTCCGTTTTTCGTGATGGGCAAGACCATCAAAGAGACATCACGGCATCTTAATGTCTTCTGACAGGTCTGATGCTGGCAAGGAAAATGCTAGCTGTGTCAACACTGGGGATGAAGAGCCTCTCCTTGAATTATAACCACGTCATTTCGCATCGATTCTAACTAGACAAATGCTGGGCTGCTTGTGGAAGACGAGTGGAGTAAAAGGAAAAGGACCTGGGAAAGTAGATGGGAGAATTTAATAATCAGTGTTACAAAGGATAGGGTAGGAGGTGGGGGAGATGGGAAGAGACGCAGCCTCACTTGCTACCTCTAGAGTGCTGAAAATGTTCTATTGTCAGTGGTCTCAAATGGGGCCTCTCTCTGCACCCACAGCCCCAAGGAACCCACTCCCTAGCTAGTCTTCATTGTATAGTACTAGTGACAACTCACGGGGACATAATCCACCCAGAACAAGCAGATTGTATTTGCATATCATCAAATAATCTGCTGATGTGGCTTAGGAACCTCCTCTGTAGGGCATTGTGGAAGACTGACAAAAATGAAGAAGACTAAGATAGAGCCTCTTCTCCACGAAGTTTATCATTTGAGAGCTTGAACAGAGCACATATGTGATCTACACCCTGGTAATTTGGGGACCTGAACATCTGATTACCTGGAAAGGCAAGATACAGACAAATGATATTCATAGTAAATAGAGTTTGGACCGAGTAAAAATTGAATTGTTACGCTCAATTCAAGAGTCTATTTGACTCTTCTCATAGGAAATTTTGCTCTATTACTGTAAAACAGGTATGAAATGTCAATCGGTCCAAGTGAGAGTCACTGAATAAAACTGGAAAAAGGAACCAAAATATGACTTAATCCAGCAATTTTTTAAACTCTGTGGAGCTCCCTAGGGTGTCTGAGAGTTGGAGGAGAGGGGAGGAGAGGAGAGGAGAGGAAGAAAGGAAGGAGGGAGGGAGGGAGAGAGGGAGGGAGACCACTGATCTAAGCCAGCTCTCTTTTTCTACCTGAGGGCAGAGAGATTAAGTAACTAACCCAAGGCTATACAGCCAGGTTATAAATCTGATTTCCAGACTGGGTCCCTTTCCTGTGTATCGTAGGGATGCGTTAACAGCTGTGGCACTCTCTACGGGTTATGTAGCCAATAGGCATCTCCTGCATAGCCGTCCCTTCCCCTGCCCCTTTCTTCCTTGCCATTAGGATGATGCATCAGTCAGGTTTGGGGGGAACCCTATACTCCAGGGATGGCTGAATTGCTGCTCTCCAGCCCAAGGAGTGGATTTGAATTGATTTGTGGTGGTTATGGTGTAGTAAATAATGGATATCTGTTCTAGGCATGGCTTCCCACCATCTTTTCGGTAGCCTCTCTATATTTGGAGGAAATTGGGACATGCTACATGCTGGTATTATAAGTTCTGCCTTGCTAATTCTGCCAGAACTTAAATTCAGACTCCCTTGCAGCTGGGACACAACATAGACTCACCCATCAGTGCTAGACTTCAGTTAAAAGCAAGCCATGCTAGGAAACAGGCTCTGTGCTTTCCATCTTTTGCTGGTCCAGAGGAGTCATTGAGACACCAAGTTTCCAAGGGCAGTAAGATCAGAAGCACCAGCTTCCCTGTGGTGTCAAAGTCAAGTCCATGGTGCAGAGAAGGCACGAGTACTTTTCTCTGGTGTCAGTGGGGTGGACTCACTGGGGTTGTCTCCTAGCATGCCAGTTCTGGGGCATCATTTGGAGGATTGGTTATTAGAAGCTTACCTTCAAGTCTTGTTCTCAGGCCTTCCCCCAAGCACTGTGAGCTACCTAGCTTTGTTTAACTTTACATAATGTAGGTATAGAGCATTTGAAAGCCAGGTAAAAGGAGAGGGTACCCTAAAATAAATTCCTGTGCAGCCATCCCTATCTTTGAAAATTATCAATGATTTTGTTAATCTTGTTTTACCTATATCCTTCCACCACTTTTTTTCCTAGAGTATTTTAAAGCAAATATTAATCTTCATGTCCTTTCACTCATAAATACCTTATGCCATTAGTGACCACAGGATTTAATAGCATCTAATAACCAGTTCATATTTGAATTTCCCTGGTTGTCTCAAATATGTCATTTTTGGTTTGGCTTCCTGGACGCAGGACCCAAAGAGTTTCACATTTTTGCATTTGACTGTCATATCTCTTAAGGTTCTTTCAGTGTCATATCTCCCTCCCTCCATTTTGTTTTTTCATGCCATTGGTTTGTTGGAAAAACTGGATATGCCCCCTAGCATATCCTATACCCTGGGTTTAGCTCATTTTTTCCTCATGATGCTGTTTAAGTACTTTCTCTACCTCCAGCATTTCCTTTAAATTGGTAGGTGGATCTGGTGACTTGATCAACTTCAGGTTCGATGTCACGGTTTTGCAAGAATACTTCCTGGGAGGTGCCGGGTACTTGTGTCACATCCCATCCTGAGATGCACATTGGCTGGCCCTCCTTTTAGTGGTGCTGAGATTGATTAGTGAGTCACAACAAATATCTTTCAAAGAAGTCTATGCTGGAACATTCTAACTGATTTAGGTAGTTGTCCCCCTCCTGGAAAGGACCGTGGTTATGTTCTGGCCACTGAGATGAAATGGGAAGTTTGTCAGGACACTCCCATGGGA
>PVKM010045330.1:0-11999 GCA_004027735.1 Carollia perspicillata
ACACTTGTTGTTTGTTGCTTTGTTTATGATGGCCATTCTTACCGGTGTCAAGTGGTATCTCATTGTGGTTTTAATTTGCATTTCTCTGATGGCTAGCGATATTGAGCATCTTTTCATGTGTCTCTGAATCCTCTGTATGTCCTCCTTGGAGAAATGCCTGTCCAAGTCCTTTGCCCATTTTTTAATTGGGTTGCTTGTCATTTTTCAAAAGTATTTTAATTTACAATACTTTTTGCAAGTATACTCTTCTAAAGATTACTTCTTCCACCTGTCCTTTACCCAAAAAGCAGAGCTAAGCTTTTGAAAAACTAATAAATCAGACCTGAAGGACAAGTCTCTGTATTCTACAAAAATGTATTCTGTGATGATTTAATCTGACAAGCACACCATATAAGGGGGGAACTCCCCCCAGACAAAATTACCTTCTGGAGAGCAGGCCCCTGGCAGTGCAGGCTTTCCCTACTGGGTGAGTGTTGTAGGAGCCCGTCTGTATCAGTGTACCTGCCGGTGTTGTTGTGAGCGGTAGTGTTGGCTTCTGTGAACTTTTTTGAAGATTCCCTCAGCACATTTGCCCATTTCACGATGGGTGATTTACGAGTGCACCCGCCCATGTGTGCTGATTGTTCAGCAATTTTTGACCAAAAACGGACTCCATCCTGACTATTCTCCTGATCTCACTCCAAGCAATTTTTTTTGTTTCCTCAGATGAGAAAGTTCCCCAAAGAGAAATATTTTGCCAGATGGGGAAGAGGTGAAACAAAAAAAAAATGGCAGAAACACTAAAAGACATAAGAGTAATGAGTTCAAAAACAGTTTTGAGTAAGTGGAAAAATATTTCAATAGTTGTATTACATCAAATGGAGAGTGCTTCCAAGGTGACTGCAGTTTAACATGTAAGAATAAATACACAATTGTTATAAATAAATTTTGTTTTGTAGGGACCCCCCCTTATACTTACTATATTCAAAATCTTTAATTATAGATTATTTATTTTGTTTTCAGTATAGGGTATATAGTAATATACTGTTACTAATTTTGAATACATTTAGGGAAAAAATTTAATCGCCTTTAAAAAATTTAAACCTCATCCATGTAAGAACGAAAAAGCACATGAGTCCCTGATGATCAAATTTTCATTTGATATTTAAACTATAAGAAAACAACAAAAACTGCATAACCATAAAGCCAAAATGATCCACTATCTTTTCCATGTCTTTGTAAAATTTAGCTTTATAGTTTTAGAGCTGACACCCTGTAGAAAAAACAAAATTAAGCCATGGAATGTGAGCCATCAGCTTCATGTGTTAACACAAATGTCTTTTTTAAGTTCAATGATATCCAAGTAACTATACATTCCGTAAGATAGGAGCTGAGCCCTAACGAATGTTAATACATCCAATTTTTAGGAAGCATAAAAATGAAACCTAAAGTTAATTGTTATTAAGAATGACCTAAATATACAGTGTAATCTTTTGGGTATTTATCTATAGTTTTCTCGGTAGCTCTGTATCAGTTATTTCCCAGCCATTGCAGATTTTAGAAAATTGAGCCTAATGTCAATCAGACAAGTTGTTCCTAAGCAGAAGCATGATAGCAACCGCTATCATACTGCCATAGATTCGGCTGGCAAGGAGGCAAAGAGCACAAATGGATTTCGACAGTTTTATTACTTACTTAGAGCAATGGTACCCATTAGTGTCATTTCCCTGATCCCTAATTAACACAGAATGATGTGATAAGACTTAGGTATTGCCAGTATATACTGTGGGCGTGCATTAAAAAGAGTAACCCTGAGACTAGAAAACCCTGATATGCTGGCAAAACTGTATTGCGTCACCTTGGACAGAGACTTTATTATATTGGAATGTAATCAAATATCTCTGGAAGAGAGACATCTTCATCTTCATTACCCTGAGTGTCCTCAAGAAACGGGAAGTCCCCTGTTTGTTAGCATGCAATGTAAAAAATTTTATCCAGAGAGAGTCTTTATCTCTCTCTACCTTTCCAAAGATGCCTTATTAAACAATTCTTGAAAAGATGATTTTAGAGCCAATGGATTAGTAAAGCCAACATGTGCACAAAGCTGAGAGATTCATGAAGATTTGTCTCCAAATTCCTAATAAGGTATTAGAAATAATTAATTATTTTCTCTATGGTTGTAACTGTGTATTATCCAAGACTGGGAATATACTAATGCTTTCTTTTAATACTACTAACTATGCATCCAAATAGCCAGTTGTCTTAAAAGATATTTCTTTTCATATCACAAATGCTACAAATTCACCATAACATGAGATTTCTGGTCTTCTTGCTTTTCCTCATTCTTTCAACTTCAGATAGGCTCTTTTATAGACATTTCTTCCCCAAAGTGCAAAGCTTTTCATCTATGCTCTTTTAACTCTCACGTCATCCTAAATTCACAGTAACTGCTCTCTGCTCTGAAATACCAGAGTGTAATTCGCATGGCACTTATTGGCATCTACATTACTTAGAATTACAGGTATATACCTGCCACTTCACATGGACCACAGACTGTCCAGACTTCTGTATGCTATTTTCCAGACATAGGTGATACACAGATACATACGTAGATGGAAGTAAAGACCTGGAAGATAATATATTCAAATGATAAAACACAGTTATAATGCTATGCTGAAGAATACACACTCAAGAGTCAAACAAAAACTTAAAATCTAGCCTTATCATTTATTTATTTTGTTTAAGTATAAAATGATGATAGTATTCCCACATTATTTTTAGTTTAACTGAATTTGGATTTATATCTCATTTCAAATTTCTAATGTATTTATGCCTTCTGTTTTATTTTCTTCTTCAATTGCAACAAACTTTTTTTGTATACCTCTATATATTATTTTTTCTCTTTTAATAAGTTATGATTTTGTGGTTTTTAGGCCATTTTGGGGGGTTATTCTGTGATGTATTTATTAACAGCATCATAACTGGGACACAGCTCATAAATTAGCATAAAATATTATTTTATATGTGTAAGCATTAAACTACATTCACTTTAACTGCATTTCATAAATTTTATATGCATTATTTGGATTGCCACTCAAGTATAATGAGTTGGTTTTTCCATTTTAATTTCTCCTTTGATCTGTAAGTTATTTAGAAGTGTGTTTTGCAATTTTCTAAATGGATGAAAACTTATGGGAGTTTTTTAAGTTTATGTTTTCATTTTTTTTTGTTATTATCTCTCACCATTTATGTCAGTAACATTTTTATGTAATTTTAGAAATCTACATATTAAATTTTATTCACATTTTTCTGGCTTTTGGCAAAAAGATGATTTAGATATTTTTCTTATTTCCTGAAAGGGAAAAATGAAATAAAAATTCTTTTCCTAGGGATCTATTAGTTTTGCAGTGAGTTGGACCTTTGCAGTGTCTATTTCACTGTACTTTAGAACACAGGAATCCATTAATGATTTGTGAAATTTTTAAATTTGGCATGCAAATGTTGTCTTGTTGAGTTTACATTTTTAGTTAAATTGAGTCTGAACATTTGTGTATGGACTACATTTATTTGTTTTGTGCTGTAACCTTATTATAATTTTCCCTTTTATTTCTTCTTCTAAAATGCTTGATAAATTCCCTGAGTAAAGGTATGGAAGCCTAGGCTTTTTGTTATGGAAAGATTTTTAATTACTAATTCAAAGGCTTTACCTTTTGTTTGTATATCCAGATTTCTATTTCTTCTAGAGTCAGTTTTTATCTTCATGATCTTCATATATTTTATTTATCTAATGTGTTGGCATAAAATTATTTATAATATTATTTCCTAATTATTATAAATTGTTTAGGCACTTTAGTGATGTTCCCTTTTTTAATTTAATTGATTTTTATTCTGATCTTTATTATTTCTTTACTTCTACAGACATTACATTTGCTCTACTCTTTTTTTTTTTTCTGTACATATTTTAGGTGGAAGCTTGATTATTCATTTAAATCCTACTTCCTTTCTAGTAAAGTATTTAAAGTTATAAATACCCTCTGAGCACTGCTTTATTTGCATCCTACCAATTTTGATAAACTATTTTTCTGTTGCGGTATTATCTCTGTATGTTCCTACAAACCTGTGACTTAGCATCCTTTTCATTAGCTTTGAAAATGTTCTTGAATTGATTTGAGAATCACCTATTACCAAGTTCATAATTTATATAATATCCTCCCCCAAATTCAAGAACAACAAAGATGACAAATATTATAAGCCTCATTTTTCCCTTCATTATAAACGGAGTTTTTAAAAAGGTCTTGTTTGAAAAGAAACATAGCATTCTGTGTTTGATAAAAGTATGATCTGCAAGAAAGAAAAGAAGAAAGGATAGAAGAATATAGGAAAATAATAGAGAATGCAGACGTTTCTCACAAAACCTTGCTTCCCAATAGATCATAATACTAATCCATCACTATGATTCCCTTTTAAGCCACCATAGTTATTAACGCAGCAAATTTCTCTACACTGCTCCTGAATTTTCAGGAATAAACCGAAGTTTCAATATTTCCTTTAAACTTGAGAACAAGGATGCATTTTGATTGACCCACTTACACATAATTTGAAGCTTCCAAAAAGAACCTAAGTCTTTTACATTCTGCAAGAAAGATTCCATAGTGTCTCAGGCAAAGGAGAGGTGAGGAGAGGAGAAGTAATCACTTTGAAATATACCCAGAGCATTCTCCATGACAAAGACATACTCTCCAGTGGCCTTGTCTCAGAAGTGTGGCTAAGGGCATTATGCTCACTCCAGCCTCCTATAGTCATGTTTCACCAAAGACTGGGGACAGCTATATGAGAAGATATACTTGTGACAGGCCTGAGCCAGACACATGGCCCACTAAAACGCTGAGATTTAATGAAGATTATAGAATGTCCCCACCATCATATATACTTTGTCACCACACAGTCGGAAGTCCAGTACAATAATAATGGAATACAGCTCAAATAGTTGTAAAATATAGCCTTGGACCCCGGTCAGGGCACATATCTAGGTTGCGGTTTGATCCCAATGTGGAGCACGTATGGAAGGCAACCGATCGATGTCTGTCCCTCTCTATTTCTCTCTCCCTGCCGACCCTTCTCACTCTAAAATCAATGGAAACATGTCCTTGGGTGAGAATTTAAAAAATGTTGTTAAAATACTGACTCTGATAGCAATGCTTAGGTAGTCAAACTAAATCAAGGAGACAAAACCAAAGATACTATAGGAACTTGAACTGTCTGGTGCCTACAGCAACAGCAAGCATCTTTAAAAACACAACTACTAGCCAGATTAGCAGGAATTCTTATAATAGAGGCCTGTGAACTTCAATTTCTACCATGCAATACAAAAATCTGGGTTTCAACAAAAAACTAAAAGGTGCATTAATAAAAATAAAAAAGACACACACACAAAAACAAGAACAATAAAAGCCAGTTTGAACAGAAAAATCAAGCAATCGGAATCAGACTCAAATATGACACAGAAGGTAGAATTACCATACAGGTAAATAAAAATAACAATGATTAACATGTTAAGGGCTATAATGGAAAAAAACTGGACAAAATATAAGAACAGATGTAAAATTTAAGCAGAAAGACAGAGATTATAAGAAAGAATAAAGCCGAACTCATAATAACAGAATACAGTGGTGTTTTCCAGAGGCTGGAACATGAGGAAAAGGGGAGGGAGGGGAGGAGGGAGGAAAAAGGGAGAGAGAAAGGAAGGAAGGAAGGAAAGAAAAGAAGGAAGAGATGAGAAAAGGAAGAGAGAGAAAGAAAGGAATCAAAAGGACACATTATAAAAAACACTTTTTTGTTAAGTACGTCAGTAGACTGGATGTGGTCTAGAAAACAATAATTCATTATGCTTGCAAATAGATGAGTAGAAGCATTACAAACTTATTTGTTTAAGTTTTAAAAAGGAAAAATCAAGAATTTTGTAGAAAAAAGAACAATAGAGAAAAAGCAATGAAACACACAAATTTCAGGATTGTAATTACCTCCTGTCTTAGGGTAAAGTAGGACAGTGAGATCTGTATAATTTGGCTTGAAGAAGAAACACATAGTCACACAATTTTTTCATGTTTGGATTGGGTAGGTTCATATGTGGTAATTATTTCATATTCTATAACATTTGTGATAAAAAGACATAAAAATACAATATTTCTAAAAAGGGTAGTAACTAACATTGATGTATAAATGAAGTATCCCCTTTGTTTCAAAGATGAAATTATTTTTTTAATTCTGTTATAGAAATTCCATAAAATTTCTAAAAACTCTATATGTCCTATATCATTATTTTTAATGGATGCATAAATAAGCTCAGAGATATCAAATGCTTTGTTCAAGGTTAGGGGGCTAGCAGGAGGTCAAGGTCGGTTTGGAACCAGGGTCTAATTGCAAAGCTTTTGTTCCTTTGAGTCCACTCACTGCACTTACTGTCATTAATTCATTTTTGTATGAATTACAAAAAGTTTGTATGAATTGTTCTTAGGAAGAAGAATGTAAAAAGCATGAAATATTCACTTTACTGTTATAATACTTTGTAGACAGTTCCTTAGTTGCCTTCTTTCTCCCTTTTGGAAAAGACCTGCTTACAGCAAGCCCTCAGTGAAGGAAGATTTGAGAATGGTGTTAAAATGCTGTGATTTTAAGAGACCAATTCAGTTATTTGTAGACAAATAGTTTCAGGCCTAAACTTAAGTCTGTATACACTTATTAAAATGTACATCAGTAATTTGCATATCTTTAAAAAAGAAGTACTTAGTCTATTTGCAGAGATCACTGTTCGGAGGTAATGCAGTGCTATTTAGGAATGACAAGAAGAACAGCCTTCTTTATGTAGACAATGCCTGCATCTCCCTTTGCAAATATCTGGGGAGGAAAACCTCGAGATATTTAACTAAATTTTGTTTATCAGAACCATTTCATTAGTTGTACCCAATCAATAGATGTTTCTACTACAACAGATTCATGGATGAGATACTTTGAAATTGATCAAATGTCTTTTTTCATTCTATGGTTACCTTTCCTTTTAAGTTTAAGGGAGTCATAGTTATATAGATACCAAATAGCAGGATAATTATTTCAAATAACATACTTAAAATTACTGGACAAAAATCTAGTAATAAGCGTTGGTACTAATATCCATTATAGTTACATCTTGACGTAGCAACAGTTTCATAACAGAGACTTGGGACCATTAAGTTTATCCAATTGGTATCTGGTAAAATTATTCTATTTTCTTTCAAATTTCATTTGCATTTTTTCTAGTAAGAATTTGCCATACCCCCCACTATAGAAGTAACTTTATCTTATTGCCTTTCAATAGTCCCAGTTATAAAAGAGAATACTGAATTTTATCTGCCTACTTCATAGATCAAGTGAAATGAATTGTGGTAGAAAAATATTACTTGTAAAGCAGGTGAAGCTTCTATAAGATAATATATAGGTTCTTGTGCTAACCATACAAAATATTGCAATGTTGTGTTTATCGGTTATAAAAAGTAACAATAATATGGTGATAGGTGATGTTAACAGCTAATAATTCCATCAAATCACGAGGGAATTTCTCAGTGGTATCATCATCTACCCAATGCCAAAACTTCCTTTTAAAAGTCATTTCCATGTTATTTATTTTATTATCTCTAATTTTAATATAGCTAAACCTTCTATTTTTTCCATAATCATTCTAAATTTCCCAAGTTCATATCCTTTCAGCTATGATTCCATTCTAAGTAATAATTGTATCTGATCTTCATTCATTCATAAGTATTTCTTGAGTCCCCTCAACGTTGCTGGCAATAGACTACACATTGACAATGTAACTATGAACAAGACAGCTATTTTCCAAGGTTAATTTAATCCATATACTGTAGATGATCAAGTCATTTGCAATATGAGATGTCATTAACAATTCTGAAAACATACCCATCTCTACTGGTTCTGATTAATGAAGTGAATGGTGATGCATGGAGGGAAACAGGGTTTTCATTGTCAGAATGGGATATTACTAACAGACAAAAAGAGAAAGTCAGAGACATCAGTAAAAACTCATGTTTAGCTTAAAATATATAATATAACATATGGTATAACATATATGCATGTATGGCATGTATATACACACAATATAAATATCTGAGATATCACTTTACATGCCAGTTAGGGTATGCACATATATTTCCTCTCCCTGTCAGCTTCGAGGGCCTAGAACCAATGACACCCCAATAGCAATGAGCATGGATAGTGCTACGTCTTGGTTTATAACACTAATATCTACTAACAGAAACCAGAACTCTTGGGAAAACTGCAATTCTAAGACTAGGGAAGGAAATATATGAATTTAGAGTATCTTGTAGTATCAGGAATAAGAAACTGCTCTGAAAAACACAAAGATGGGGGTATGTCAAAGGGCCACAAGTCACCCGAAAGACCTCCTGATGGTCAAATCTGGAATAATTTGAGCAAAAAATAAGCAACAATTTATAACTCGAACTATAAATAAATACACATGAATCTATACTGATAATAGAAATGATTAAAATAAATAAATTGGAGGAAGAATAGACACATCAACATGCAGAAAAAATCCAAGTCCATTTTGTAGCTACCCTACCCTGGGGCAGGTAGCTGTAACTCCCTCTCCCTGAAGTGCCTTCTTTCTTTCCAACGGCACAGTCTGGAAGGAGAACATAACTTTACGGTGGGGAAACCTGATAAATACTATCTTAGCCAGGAGATTAAGATTAACATCAATAGAGATAAATAATGTGGAGAGTCTATACCCTTGATATGATATGAGCATGACATTTTGCTTCTATAGGTTTGCTCACAAAACAATAATTCCTGTTTATTCATGAGGAAAAATAAAACATTACACAAATCCCAGTTCAAGCACATTCTATGAAACATCAAATCAGTTCTCCTCAAAACTGTAAATGACAGCAAAACAAGGAAGAAATAGGCAACTGTCATGGCGTATTGGAGTCCAAGGAGACATGACTAAATAGGGCATGATATCCTGAATGGGATATTTGAATATAAAAGGGACCACAGGAGAAAACTAAGGACATCTGAATAAAGTATGGACTTCAGTTAATAACAACGGGTCAAATTGGTTCTTTATTTGTGAAAACACATACCAGACTAATATAAAATGTTAATGATAGAGGAAACAGGGTGAGAGGTATATTAGAATTCTCTGTACTATCTTCACACATTTTTTGTAAATCTAAATCCATTCTAAAATAAAATGTTGATTTACAAAAAAGCATAGGTATCACAGAAACTTATAATGTAAAATTCTATGGAGAGTGGAGTAATTTTATTTTCAATGTAATTATTCCTCAATTTTTGGAATTATTATTAATTTGACGTACCAAGTAGAAAGGTAACTTTGCTCATTTAAAAATTCTTAAAATATAGTGGATTTTGCATGTCCAAAAATATAGCAAGTAAAAAATGGGAGCCATTACGCAGTACGAGGAAGTATCTTCTTCTACATGGATTGACAAAATAATCACCGTCCCTTCCATCATTTAAAAGATTTGCTTTGGGTTCCATAGAAAAGTGTTTTTGTGTGCAAGTGCATCTTTTAAGGAGGGTAAGTAGAGTCATCATCAGCCAGATGATGGCAATGAATGCCATCATTTTAGCACCAGCCAAGTGTGGTGTAATGAAAATGGGAGAAACCAGAGAGGGAATTATTGCAACATAGAAGCCTTAAGCAAATATAAACTGAAGACATAATTAGCAATACTCTGCTGAGAATATTATTAGCATTTTCGAACACTTACATCTTATTTTTGCAAAAATTGTCTGAAACTCAGTTGTAAAGTGACATTGACAGAATGAATGAGAATGATTCAGCAGCCTGTTATGGGAAAGATTAATAGCTTCTGTTCTCAAACAAGTTCATGTGTCTGTAACAATATAGTGCCTTTAGGTTACCTTAGAAGAAAAGAATTAAGTAGTTACATGATAGATCTCTGTGTGTGTGTGATTCACCAGCTGCACTAATTCCCTATCAATGCTCTCTTTCAGAGAGTAAAAATCGTTGTACATAGCATATATCCTGTAGTCAACTATCTAAATTATCTTAAGATAGTAAATTAGTGAACATTAGGGAATTAGAAAGAAAATTATTCTAGACTGAGACCCTCAAAGTAAAGGACCTAGGCAGCTGCCAAGCGTAAGGAAGGTAGCCAATACATTCGTGTTTAATTTTCATTAACAAGCATTCAACAGTAAGTTTCCCATTAAGACATGTATATAGAAGAACATGTCAGACAACAGATTTAAAACACCGTTTTTCATTGTTTTGGCTTTCCCTGGATAGAATGGCAACAGAAATAGAAGACAAGTTCTCCACCATTATGTCCACATGGAGACAAAATGTCCTACTGAAAAAGACTGAATGATTTTTACCTAAGTCATTTAACCATAATACAGTAATAAGCAACAATATTATATCTACTCTGAGGATATCCAATCTAAACAACTACAATGAGACAGGTCAGAAGTCATCAGGATGGCTTCTAATGGGAGCAACCTTTCACATAATGGTTAAAAGTCATATATATATATATATATATATATATATATATATATATATATATATATGACTTTTCATATATATATATGAAATTGGAATTGCCTGTAAATTTAAGGCTTATAAGCAGCACATCTCTGATAATCAAAGATCACATTATCTCCAATTATGTTCAAAGCTCAATTTCTATTTGGAACTGTGCTTTTAAGATTTAAAGACCCTTTGTGTCTTTACTGCCACTTAGGGAAAGAACAAAAGCAGAAAAGAATGAACTTTTACAGAGTACCAACTACATGCTAGGCCTTATGCTCGAGGAATTATGTACACGATCATGTTTATTCCTTGCAAAAGAAATTACATAGGTCAAAGTCATTTGACAGTGAAGAAACTCAGAGCATATGTAGTAAAATTATACTCTAAGGCCACAGAGCTGGCAAATAGCAAAGCTGAGATGTAAATAATGTAAATGCAAGCCATTTTGACATCTAAGCATGCATATTACATAATAGACATACATGAATTGAAACCTACCAGTTTAACTAAGTCAAAAGTAAATTTATTGTTTAGAATCAGTGAACAATGGTGACGGAAATGTCCTAAACATAAAAAATTACTTTGGATGACATCTATTAACAACTGCAATAGCTCTATAGCTACAAAATCGCACATGCCTCCGTAAGCTTCGTTGAACTAATCAAAGCTCCTAAGTTTGCTGCGCTCTAGGTTTGTCCTCCATTAGCTTGCAAGGCTGGCAATGCCAGGAAATATTCTATGGATGAAACTCTCACTGTGACACTTTCACTGATGCTCTACATACATTTGTTTAAGGATCCCATTCTGATCTTTCATATTCTAATTTTTTCTCAGAGAAAAATGGAGCAGGTTGAATTGAATCAGCCATTTTCATGAAGTAAGAAAATATATATATACTCCTGTGCATATTCTTCTGAAACCTATAAGGAATATACACACAGACATAATATGCACACATATACATGCATGTATATGCCCCTATACATATATGTGTATATGTATGTATACATATGATTGCACATACATATAAGGTTATCTTTTACTTTGTATTGTGTAGCCCTTTCTCTTGTTAACTGATTTGACAGACAACTAAAGGAACGTGAAACCAGCTCACCTTAGTATCAGTCTCAAATAATTTTTTTTCTTTTGTCTTTATCACATTCTTAAAAAAGAAAGTTGAAAAAAAAGAGTTATTTTAATTTATCAGTGACCTATCTTTCAGCTGAAGTGTTAATGGAGAGATAAATAAAAGATATCAAAACATCCTATTCAAATAATGTATTACCAAATTGCAGTTCTTTTGTTCTTCAGGTAGAAATCACTTAAAGACGTAATGTTAGCACTTTTTCTTAGGATACGTATTAAGGATTTGATTTCATTTCAACAAGCATTCCTGAATCGTTGCTTTTCAACAGGA
>PVKM010045331.1:0-12000 GCA_004027735.1 Carollia perspicillata
CCTTCTACAAGTTTAATATGTTTCCATCATTCAGAGCTCACTCCAAGTGCCCTGACTCCCGCAACACTGTCAGGCTGGGGACACATTCCGTGCTACATTATTACTTATTGCTCATTATCATTTGTATCAGTATTTTAGCTGCCATTAAATTGTAAGTTTCTTACAAACCCATAGATACAGAAAACATTTGGCGGTTGTCGGGTGAGAGGGTGGTTAGTGGCATGGGTGAGAAAAGGGGAAAGTATTAAGATGTACAAACTTCCAGTTATAAAAACAGTCATGGGACTGAAAAGCACACCATAGGGCACATAGTCAATGATATTCTAATAACTATATATGGTATCACATGGTACTAGACTTATCAGGGTGATCACTTCGTAAGGTGTATAAATGTCTCGTCACCATGTTGTATGCCTGAAACTAATATAATATTGTATGTCAACTGTAATTGAAAAGGTTTTTAATTTTTAAAAATAAAAATTATCTTTCTTCAGTGCAGAGTCTTTGCCTCTTACGGTTATCTTGTCTTATACCTCTCACATTACACAAGCACACAGCCAGTACTTGCTGAATTAAAAGACATGCAGTTAAACCAAAAATAGCCAAAAAATAAGAAAGTGACTATCAATAAATGAGAGATTTCCTAAACCTTTGGAAAATGGGAAGCAGGTAGATAACTGAGGTAGCAACTTAGAGGAGACCTTAGGTCAGCGTGCTTATAGAGAGGGCTCAAAATAAAGGGAGCAACATATTCCACAGAACTCCACACAGAAAGCTGATGAGGGAGGGGTGACGAAATGGGCTGAAAACTTGGGACCAATTGGAAATTTGCATGTAGTCGTCCCAACCCCATGTCCACACTACCACATGGAATAGCCTGCCAGACAGCAGTCAGGGATCTAATGCTGAGAAAGGAGGATAGCTTTTTCTCCAGAGAAAATAAAGAACCTGAGGGAAAAGGTATCTGGTGTTCTGACATGTGGTGAGCCGTCTGGCTCTCTGGTCACCAGCAGGCAAGGCTGCCAATTGAAAATGAAATACAACACAGAGGACACAGCCAACTTTTTAATGGGCAATTGAAAATCATGCCTTTTGGGTTTTTTTTTTAAACCACAATGAGAAAGACAAACAAGACATACAGAGATAAAAACCCAGAAGAAAAAGAGAGAAGTGAGAAGACTGGGGAATAACAGTAACAATAACAATAACAATAATAATAATAATAATAATAATAATAATAAACAGCAACAAAAACCTCTCATTTGTATGCAAAGCAGATTCATTTTCATTAACCACGCCACTATAAAAAATAAAAAATTAAAGAAGATAAAGGATTCTTGGAGATTTGAGTACCTAAATAACAAAGTCAGCAAGCAGAAACTTTAGAAAAGAAAGTTAAGAAGATTTCTTAGAAAAGTAGAAAAATAAAAGCAACAAAGATCTGAAAAGTATTTTTTAGATAAAGCAAGACACTTCAGTTATTTCTATGCCTCGGCCACTGTGAATAACACTGCAATGAATATAGGGAAGCATATATCTTTGCAAATAAATGTTTTCAAACTTTTTGAGTAGATACTCAGAAATTTTGAGTGTCTACTCAAAATTGAGTCATATGGTAATTCTGCTCGTAATTTTTTGAGGAACCTCCATTCTGTTTTCCAGAGTGACTACACCAGTTTACATTCTCACCAACAGTACAACCAAAGTGTCTTTTGATAGACGATTGGATAAAGAAGGTGTGGTACCTACATACAATAGAATACTGCTCAGCCGTAAGGAAAGATGAAGTACTGCCATCTGTAACAACATGAATGAATGGGTCTTAAGAACATCATGCTAAGCAAACTAAGACAGAAAAAGTCAAGAACCATATGATTTTTTTACTTACATGTAGGATATAAAACTGAAAGAAACAAGTGAACAAGCAGGACGAACAAACAAAATCTCACAGACACAGACGGCAGTATGGTGGTTCCCAGAGGGAAGGGGGTGGGGAGGTGGTAATGGGGAAAGGGGGTCGAACACATGGTGACGAAAGAAGACTGGGCTTTGGGCGATCCACACGATGCAATATGCAGATGACGTGTCATACAACTGCACACCGGAAATCTATGTGATTGTGTTAACCAATGCCAGCCCAATATATGTAATAAATAAATAAGTAGAATCCAAACGATCAAGAGACATAAAAATTACCTAGGAAACCTAATGTCTGACTAAGAGATGTCTCAGAAAAGGAAAAGGAAAAAACCACACCAAACAAAAATTTGCTGGAGCTGAAGAGCCATAAAGCCCCACATTGAAAGGGAAAACTAAATATCCAGCAAAATGATTTTTTGAAATACTGACAGAAACACATCATAAAATTGTAGAATTCTGGATGTAAGATGAAGACCCTCAAAGCTTACAGAGAAACTACATGTAAATGAAAACCTGAATAGCTTCAGACTTCTCTCACCTACAACACTGGGTGCTAGATGGCAATGAAAATCTTCTTCTAAGTGGCACCGAAAAACTGCAGCTACTCTTTCGATCTAGAAGTTCAAGGTTCTTTAACTTAAAAGAAAATAACATCCTGCTCCAAGTTCTCTTCATCTCTTTCCGAAAATATCTATCTATTAGTCAAATGTTAGATACCCCAAGTTTGTCTCTTATTTTAATATTATGTTCTACAGCTTTTGCCTAATTCTATATCCTTAAAAAATAAATCATAAGTATGCATTCAAAGAAGACATTTTCAGACATGAATGGGTGCACACACTTATCTTCTGTGCATTCTTTCTAGAAAATATTTAGGATGTGGTGATCCTTACACCAAAGAGTACAACAAGAAGAAAAGTCTTTTACCTAGAACACCTGGACTCTATTCAAGATCATACACAAAGGTGGTCCCAAGACTGTGACCATGGCCTACATTCACTGGCCCAGAGTGCTACACAAGCATGCTGGGCTTCGTTTTTTGAAAAAAAAAAAAAGTAAAGTGGCTCTGATGAAGTTGTTGGGAAATATAATCATTTTTATTATAATAAAGTCCTCTAACAAAAAGCAAAATAATTAGCAACTTTGGGGAACAAAATTTTACCAGAAAAGAAATGCAGTCCAAGGTCAATACTTGACACTATGGGACACATGTATTTTTCTTAGTAATGCAAGTATTGTTAATTGACTTACTTAAAATTAAGAAGTATGATTATTTTGCAAGGATCAGTGTAAAGCTGAAAGGTGGTGTAAGAAAGAAATACTTAGTACCCAAACAAAAAGCAGAGAATACAGTATGTATAGGCATATTATTTAGCAACATGCCGGGAACTGCAAAAAAAATAGTTTAAAATAGTTGCCCCTACAGAAAATACAGTAGGGGTGGGAAATATTCCCCCCTCATTTTAAGTCTTTTGGGTTCTATTTTACTTTTTAACATGTCTGTGTATATTTTAACAAGTATTTTAAATACATTTAACACATATCCAAAGCATGAGATGACAGAGACATGTTATAGTTATAACCACCTTCAGTTGGTGATCAAGTTCCAAGTAAATGAAGGCCATGGTATTCAGTGCTGGGAGAGAGTCCCTTCCTTGGTCTTACCTGTTATATTTATTGCTTTTGTAGGACTCTGCTGCTACCCGAATGTGTGTGTTCCCCAAAATTTATGTTGAAATCCTAACTGTCAAAGACAATGGTATGAAGAGGTGGGACCTTTGAGAGGTACTCATGTCCAGGGGGTGAAGCCCTCGTGGATGGGATGAGTGCCTTGTAAAAGAGGCTCCAGAGAGATCCCTAGCTCCTTCCACCGCGTAAGACCACAGTGAGAATGTGCCATTTTTGAGCCAGGAAGAGGGCCTTCACCAGAACATGGCCATGCCAACACCTTGATCTTGGACTTCCCAGCCTCCTGATCTGTAAAAACAATTAGTTTCTGTTGTTTATAAGCTACCTAATCTGTGTTATTTTCATATAGCAGCCCAAAAGGACTACGACAGAGCAATTTGCTGTGGAAGAAGGAAAAAATACATAGAGTTCACAATGTTTACTTGGAAAAGTATTGGTTTTTAACCTCAATCTTCTGTCTATAAGAGCACTTATTAGAGAATGAATGAAAGAAAACTAGTTAAAAAGTTAAAATTTCATTGAAACACACTGCCTATTAATAGTGTTTCCGACCACTACCAGGGAAGTTTCCCTTTGTATGAATCAGGAAATTACTTGAACATGGGAAGGTCCAGACTTGACCTCCTGGAGGACAGTGAGTATAGCTTATTAATTCCTTCATTCTTGAATGTGGTGACTTTTACGAGCTCAATAAATATTTACCGAATTGAAATAATCATGAAGAAACATCCTTTCAATATTTCATTCTAGAATATAAGGCAAGCAGTATCAAGAATAGGAGAAAAATCTCCACCTTATCTCGGTACCTGCCTGTTTCCCTTTCATTTAATCTAATTTCCTTGAGCTCTAAACATTCTTAACTAGACAATTAAACATCTATTATAAATTTTAAATTATTATCCTTCAGAAGCAAGTAGGAACATATAGGATTTTGTTTTTAGTTTTGAAAAATAATTTTTCTCTTGACAAATGACAATATTTTTTACCCTAAAAACAACAACAAAAAAGAACTCCATGTGTGTTTTCTATTAACTGTGTATGTCCACTACACAAAATTTAATGAGGCAAATCTTTAAAATGTCCTCGTGAAACATTGCCTAACCTATTGGTTCCTTTTTTGATGGAGAACTCATTAAAGAGTATACTTTAAAACTTCTTGTTTATTTTACATGTGGTTCAAATTCATTATTAAAAAATTAAAAGACAATGATAATTGTTTCTAAGTTTCACAGGTTACTATCTTAGATAATATTCTAAATCTTTTTCTTGCTACCAGATATTTCCCTCTGTATAATAAATATGAAAAAATGTATGAATTTGAGTAGAATATGTTTTTTACAAAAATTGAATGATGTCCTTCTGTAACCTATTTTCATGTGCCAAGGTGTCATTAATACAATTCATTTTCATATCAATAGATATAGATTTCTCTCATCATTCCCACCCAGAAGCTAGATAGATTCTACTATGTGTATATACATTATAATTCAACTAACACTTTGATGTTGAAAACATATTTTGTCCCTGATTGTAACTAATACAAACATATTAAAATAAGCCCACTGTGAATACACTTTTGACACATATTTTTATTTCCTTTGGGCTCACTGCCTACAACTGAAATTGTTGGGTCAAAGTATCTGTGCACTTCGAAGACTTGCCCTTGGGAAAATTGGTCCCACTTTACATTCCCATGGTAAGTATAAAAATGCCCTTTCATTCACATATTTTGCTCTACTGGATGTCATTATTCTTTTTAATCACTGCTGCTCTGCTGGATAACACTATGTTACTTGCATTTCTTTGATTATCATGAGTTTGAGCTTAAATTTAGTTTGTGTGGGGTTTCTTTTGTGAATTATCTGTTTATGCTTATTGTTGTATTATTATCACAGTGTAAACAGCTTTTAAGAAAATTCCAACTTTCTTTTTATGAATAACTTTGACTTTCTTACAATTCTGGATTTCTGACTTGGTTTTGTCAAGTTATTACGAACATTTGTACACAGAAGACTCACTAATGTCTTGCATTCACAAGCTTTGCCAATGATAAACTGTTTCTTAGTCTCATGACAGAAGTTTCTTACTACTGTAGTAATAGTACAAAACTGCGCTAAAATGTTATCAGTTATTTGCCACAGAAACAGAGACAGGGAGACAGAGCTATTGAAGATCATGACGATGAATTAAATTCATGTTTCTTTATGATTATGCTCTTTTGAAGAGCTTATGATTTTACAATAGATAATCTCACATGCCTTAAAAATCTCTTTTCTTCATGTTATTCAAACACTGAAACATATTTTCCCCCAAACAATTCCATATTTTCTCACCTGTTTTAAATACTCTCAAATAACAAAGACTAAACTTTGGTAGCAAAATTTGAAACATTTATTGGTTTATAATGGTCACTCCTCATGGGTAACATTTTTCTCTCCTCTCCTCTCATCCTTCCCTGCCTCTCTCAATATCTTCCTTCCTGTCGTTGTATTTCTTGATTATTTTATCTAAATGATTTTGGTTCCTTGTGATCACAAAAAAGGCACATAGACTTAAAAATACAAGACATCATTGTAGTAGATTGAATGGCATCACCCCCGCATAAAAAAAGCATGCATCCATGTCTAATCAAATCCTTGGAACTTGTAAATGGGACCTCATTTGGAAAAAGAGCTTTTGCAAATGTAATTAAGGATTTTGAGATTAGGAAGTTATCCTGGTTAAATCCACAGAAAAGTGTCCTTGTGCAAGACTCAGGGGAGAGACATACAGACAGAAGTGCAGCAGGCAAGGGGACCGACCATAGAGGCAGAGGTTGGAGTAACAGTAATGCAGCCGAGAAACACTAAGGAATGCTAAGAGCGACCAGAAGCTGGAAAAGGCAAACAATAAAATCTCCTCTAGGGCCTCTAGAGGGATTGTGGCCCTTGAGTTCAGACTTCTGGTCTCTGAAACTGTTGTTTTAAGTGACCCAGTTTGCGGTAATTTGTTATGGCAACCACAGGAAACTGATACAAGCCCTCACACAATAAAATCTCACCAATTTAAAATGCAATGCTTCTGAATTCTAAAAAAAATAAATAAGTTTATAATTTAGCAGATTCTATCGGGCAACATGTAGTTACTAATGCAGAGTTAAGAACAGACTCTGCAGTCCACCTACCTGAAGTTAAGTTCCAACTCCGCCTATAGCTGGGTGACTTAGGACAACTTTGTTGATCTTTCTGAGACTGGGCTTCCTCCTCTACAAAAAGGATATAATAGCAGACCCTAAGATTAAATGAGTTAATATATTTAGATTGCCTAAATCTTCTTAATAACCTGGCACATAGAAGTGATTAAGTAAATCTTACTTATAATAAGTATTTTCATACTTGTGAATGATTCTATATAACCCACCTGATTTTGCTACGTCTGCTGTAACAAAGTACTGAAAACTAGATAGCTTAAACAACAGAAATTTATTGCCTTACAGTTTGGGAGCTTAGAGGACTGTAATCAAAGGCATCAGCAGTGTTGGTTCTATCTGAGAGCCATGAAGGAAAGATCAGTCCTAGGCCCCTCTCCTTGGCTTGTAGGTGACTATCTTTTCCCTGTGTCCCTTCATATGGTCTCCCCTCTATGTGTGTTTATTTCTGTCTCCAAATTTCTTTTTGTCAGAACACCAGTCACACTGGATTAGGGTCCACCTCTAAAGACCTCATTTTAACTTATTTAGCTCTGTAAAGACCCTACCTCCAAATACGTTCACATCTGAGGTACTGGGAGTTAGCACGACATATTCTTGGGGAGGGACACAAGCCTACTCCAGTACGGTCCCCTCTTTGACCGCCATTGCCTTATATCCTATCCAAAGCAGAAAATATTTAAAAATGAGCAAGCTTGAACTGAAAAAAGTCATATGTTTTTGTGGGAGGAAAGTGAGGTAATTGTATGAAGGAACAAATATAACTTAGGTCATTGAAAATAAAGTTAAAAAGCTTCACTATTACTCTTGTTCATTCATATTAGCCTTTTATTTAAAAAACAATTACAAAAATAAGGCTTCTATCATCATTTTTCCCTTTAGCATTTCTTTAGAAGTCTTTGTATAACTTTCTTTAATGCTATCCACAAAAAGCAAATAGTTTCAGAAACATAAGTTTTAAGTAAAATCTATTTTTCCTTTACCAAATCCTATAAACAATATGAAGCAAAACAGATAAATCATCTGTTCATTTCCTCTTAATGTGCAAAAGGCTACACTTCAGGCTGATAAAACAAGCATTTCCAATTTGTATGTGTGGTTTAATGAGGCCTGTAAAGAACCATTTCTGGGAAAGATAGATATAGTAAATTGCTTTTCTGTGAAACCCAGGTTGAAAAGTACTAATGTTTATTCCATGAGAAGTGGGAAAATACTGTCATATAATTCAACAAACATTTAACAAAAACAAGTCACCTACATTTAGGGGTGAATAAGACACTCTATCATGTGTTTAACAAAAGTCATTTTTTTCTCCTTTAACCTCACTCAATACCTTGAGTGCATATACTTTGTATTTATAACACAACTGTTCAGACAAATAAGGAAATATTCTGATCTCTGTAGAGCATTTCCCTCAATTAACAAAAGCTTCTATAGTGAGTTCAGTTGGAACAGCCAAAAGTTCTCACCTTGTGCCTGAATCTTAATATATACCCTTTTGACAAATATTTATGGTTAAATTGTGTTTAAGTTCCTACTATGTGCAAAACCCAATGTAACTTAAGAAAGTTCGGACTTCTGGTCAATATGGTGGCATAGGTAAACACAGCTTACCTCCTCAGGCTAGGAGGTAAGTCCCACACCCACATGTGGTGGATTAAAATCAGGAGGGATATCTCAGGAGTGAGGGTTCCCACCCTCATACTAGCCCCTCCAGCCCAGGGTTCCAGTGCCAGGAAGATAAGTCTTCATGACCTCTGGCTGTGAAATCTAGTGGGTATTGAGTCTATGGAACATAGTTAACTTTTGGAACCCCAGGCAGTTCCTCTTAAAGGGCCCACACACAGACATATTTGGACTTACTCCCTCTGAGCTCCAGCAGAGGGGCAGCAGATCAAAAGGCATCAGAGACATATGGAAAGGAACTGAATTGTCTAGCATAAGGGCGAGAGCTGAGGAGCAGCTTTCTCCCACACAGAGGTAATGGCAGAGGCCACAGGTCCTTTACTGAGCCCTCCCCCAACAGAGGTGGCGGAGGGGTGGGCACCATAGCTTGAGACTCCATCTATGGCTCACACTGTTATCCTCACCCTGATGATTCCCTGAGGCCATGCCCCACCCAACTTTCAGGCCCACCCAAGCTGTTTCCAGTGGCTTTTCCATATGAATGGCTTATCTTGGCCCATGCTTCAGATTTTCCTAAATTCTCTCAAATGAGCAGCATCTAGCTTCAGCAATCACTGTACCTCTTGCTAAGTTGCTCCAGGCCCAGCACTAGCAGCATCCACCTGCAGATTACTTTGTAGCTAATACTGTGTGACTCTGAAAAGAGCAAAGGCAATGACTGACCGTGGATGCGCCAACAGCAATCAAGGCTCAACTATAATAGGAGGGTGTATACAACCCAAGGTAAGCTGGGCATACCTTGAGTACCCAGCTTGGGTACTAGGAGATGCCATGTCACTGGACCCTACACAAATCATGCTACATTAGGCCATTCTATCAAGCCTGGGAGATATAATATCTCTATCTAATACATTAAAAAAAAAAAAAAACCAGGGAGGATGCCAAAATGAGGAGACAAAGAACCATGGCCCTTTGAAAGTGAAAGACCACAAAACTACAGAAAAGAACTAAACAAAATAGAGAAAAGGAATCTATCAGATGCAGAGTTCAAAACTCTCCTTATGAGGATGCTCAAGGAACTTAGTGAGGACCTCAACAGCATAAAAAAGATCTATTCAGAAACAAAGAATACACTAATTGAAATAAAGAACAATTTATAAGGAATCAACATTAGAGCACATGAAGCTGAGAATCAAATTAATTATTTGGAACATACGGAAGCAAAAAACAAACAATCAGAACCACAAGAAGGAAAAAGATTACAAAAAAATGAGAATATAAGAAGTCTCTTGGACAACTTCAAGTATATTAACATTTGCATCACAGTGGTGCTCAAAGAAGAGAAAGAGCAAGAAATTGGAAGCCTATTTGAAAAATAAAGGAAAGAAAACTTCCCTAACTTGATAAAGAAAATAGGCATGTAAGTCCAGGAAGCACAAAGAGTCCAAAACAAGATGGACCCAAAGAGGTCAACTCCAAGACCCATCGTAATTAAAATTCCAAAGGTTAAATACAAAGAGAGAATCTGAAAAGCATCAAGAGAAAAGCATTTAGTTACCTACAGGGGAGTTCCAATAAGATTGTCAGCTGATTTCCCAAAAGAAACTTTGCTACCAAGAAATGTTCAAAGTGATGAAAAGCAAGGATCTACAACCAAGATTACTCTATCCAACAAATTGTCATTTAGAATTGAAAGATGGATAAAGAGCTTCCCAGACAAGAAAAGCTAAAGGAGTTCATCATCACCAAATCAGTATTATATGAAATGTTAAAGGGTCTTCTTTAAGAAGAAAGTAAAAAACATGAACAATAAAATGGTAATAAATACATATCTATCAACAGTTGAATCTAAAAACAAACTAAGCAAAAAGAATAGAAACAGAATCATAGATACAGAGAACATTTTGATGGTGGCCAGATAGGATGGAGGTCAGGGGATGGGTGGAAAAGGTGAAGGTATTAAAAAGTACAAATTGGTAGTTTCTGAATAGCCATGTGGATGTAAAGTATAGAATAGGGAGTAGAGTGGCCAAAGAACATGGGTACATGACCCATGGAGATGGATGACAGTGTGGGGATTGTCTGAAGGAGCAGGGGGGTGCTGGTTGCAGGGGAAACATGGGGAAATTTGGGGACAACTGTAATAGCATAAATAATAAAATGTAATTTTTTAATTTAAAAAGAAATAGAGTTTAAATTTTCTTTTTTCAACAAGTGAATAAAAACATCTTGAATGTTTGCTTGAATATCGAGCCTCAGTGGTTTGTTTTGTAAATTAACATAGTACAATAGTTGGTATTCTTGATAAAGGATCAAAAATATCACTAGGGAAAAACTAGAATGGTCTGAGGTTTATGTGACTGAGCAGTAGGCAATGGCTTATAACTAAAGTTGCCTTTCTCTGGCCTCCATGGTATTTACATAGGATTTACACACAATTTACACTCATTAAAAATTTCTAATGAGTCCTTCTCATTAGAAATCTTCTCTCTTGAAAACTGCACTCAGTGGCTTGTGTCACAAAAATTATTTGTTGAATTATAATGTGTTCCAAAATTTTCCAGAATTTATCAAATGAATGACATGTAAGAAAGCATTGATCATCAAGAACCAATATGGGTTCAGTTCAAACAAGCAATACTAAAATATTTTTTTTTGAAAAATAAAATACCTAGGAATAAACCTAACCAAGGAGATAAAAGACCTGTATGCAGAAAACTACACAACACTGAAGAATGAAATCAAGGAAGACACAAACAAATGGAAACATATACCATGTTCATGAATTGGAAGAATTAACATCATCAAAATGTCCATATTACCCAAAGCAATATACAGATTCAATGCAATACCTATCAAAGTACCAATGGCATATTTCACAGACATAGAACAAACATTTCAAAAGTTTATATGGAACCATAAACGACCCCGAATAGCAGCTGCAATTTTGAGGAAGAAAAACAATGTAGGAGGGATCACAATACCTGATACCAAACTGTATTACAAGGCCACTGTAATTGAAACAGCCTGGTACTGGCATAAAAACAGGCACATAGACCAATGGAACAGAATAGAGAGCCCAGAAATAAACCCAAGTGTCTATAGTCAATTAATATTTGACAAAAGGGGCAGAGACATAAAATGGAATAAAAATAGCCTTTTCAACAAATGGTGTTGGGAGAAATGGTGTTGGACAGCTACGTGCAAAAAAATGAAACTCGAGCACCAACTTACACCATACACAAAAATAAATTCAAGATGGATAAAAGACTTAAATATAAGCTGTGAAACCATTAAAATCCTGAAGGAGAACATAGGCAGGAAAATCTCGGATATCTCACGCAGCAACATTTTTACTCATATGTCCCCCAGAGCAACAGATATAAAGGAAAGAATAAACAAATGGGATCTCATCAAAATAAAAAGCTTCTGCACAGCTAAAGAAAACAGCATTAAAATAAAAAGAGACCCAACTATATGGGAAAACATATTTGCCAATGATACCTCAGACAAGGGTTTAATCTCCAAAATATACAAAGAACTTACACAACTCCACTCCAAGAAGACAAGCAACCCAA
>PVKM010045332.1:0-11999 GCA_004027735.1 Carollia perspicillata
TGCGTGGCCAGAGGCGGAGCGGCAGCACCCGCAGCGTCCCAGAGGCACAGAGGTGGCGGCGGCGTGTGCTCTGGGGGAGGGCGAGCCGGGACTGAGGCCAGGGCAGACAGGACACTGGGCGGCGTGGCCTTCAAGCTCCCCGTGGTTGGACCACCCAGAGCTGGGCCACTCGGACCAGCGCGCACTAGAGGGCGTCTATCCACATGAAAACCGTCCCCAAAACAACTGGCCTTGGACTAGATCCTGACCCGAAGGGAAAACATCGTACAAAGGGTGTCCCTGGACAGAGGAACAAGACTGGACGTAAGCCGGCAGCCCCCTCCCTGCAGCTGGTGTCGGCGCAGGGCTGCGCAGAGCCTCCCGCGGGGGAAGGGCGGCTCCCCCACCTCAGCCCGGAACGGCTCCCGGAAGCACCCGGCCCGAACGCTGGCAGGGGCAGCGGCGGAGCCACACAGGAGCTCTCGACACCCCGTGCTAAGCGTGAAACAGCGGCACCCCGAGAAGGTGTGGGGTGAGCCGCCAAGGAGCGGGCCCACGGGCCTACCTCTCGCAGGGCGAGAAGTCGATGAGCTGGACGCCCTGGTGGCCGAACCTCTGGATCTGCTTGAACTTCTCGCCCCCCCAGAGCGCGATGCCGCGCTGGTGGAAGGTCGCCAGGTAGGTGCCCTTCGGGGACCAGCGCACGTAGGTCTCCGTCCAGCGCTGAGGAGAAAGCCGGCCGACGTGACCGCCACGGCCGCAGCCCCGCTCCGCCCCCCCTCAAAGGACCCGCCCGCGCACTCCGACCCGGGACACACCAGGAGCCCCCTGCCCGCCCCTCACCTCACGTCACAGCTGGGGGGACGACCAGAGCCGCTCTCACAGGCCGCACCGGGGAGCACGGGCCCCCCGCCGGCCCCAGGCGGCAGCAGGCACTCACCGCCCTCTCCTCGATGGAGACGGGGTCCTTGACGTCGTTCCAGAGTATGGATGTGCGGTCCCCGCTCTCGAAGATCACGCTGTACTGGTCCCTGCACTCCGCCTCCTCCAGCCAGTACCGCAGGTTTCCCTGGGGAGACGGCGAGGGCACGGGACACGGCTGACTTGGTTCCCACCCAAGGGAGCCCACTGGCAGCCGCTGCGCCCAGAGGCTGAGAAGGCCATCGGCATCGCTAACTGCCAGGGCATTTGTCTCCTCAGGCCAGGAGGCAGCCAGCACTCCTCCCTACTGCCCAGCCACCAATCGGACACAACGCACCAAGTCTTTGAAAGGCTGCTTCTCCGGAATATCCCACTCATCACTGATGGTCATGTACCTGGAGAAGAGGAAACGGGCCGGTGACACAGGGACAGCGGCGGCCACCCCCGGTTCCCGCCCAGGCGTCCGCGGCCAGCCTCTGCTGCAGCTCCGCAGCATGGTCACGAAGGGACGCTGCCCAGGGACCCGCCGCTCCGAGCCCCTGCCCCTCCGCCCCGGAGCAGGGGGGTGAGCTTCTACGGGCAATACCTGGTGGGGGACGCCCGTGGGGGGTGCGCTGCTGAGCAGTGAGAGGGGCCAGGGGTGTGAATGGTCCTGCAGGGGCCTGACCAGAGGACGGAACCGCCCGGGAGGCCAGGGCACTCAGCAGGGGGGCGTCCAGGACCTCACGGCCCGAGCCTGAACTCACTTGTCGAAGTCGGTGAAGAGGTTGACTCGGAACGTGTGCTGCTTGTCGAGCTTGTAGCCGTCGGCGTTCTTCACGGCGTCCGTCGCGTGGGCAGGAGACGCGTACTCCAGGAAGATGTACCTGCGGCGAGGGGGGAGCAGCACTCAGCACGTGTGCACTTCAGACTGGGTCACGGTCGGCACCTGGGCCGCGCCCCTGCTGTGTGCGGGCGGTCGTCATGGTGGCGGTGGCAGTGGCAAAGCCTCCTCCGCAATGACAGGCGCCCTCGGGCACCCCGAGTCTCCCACCCCACCATCACAGGACGGCCCACCCGTCGTGAGGCCGTCACCTGGACGGTGCGGCTTTACGTCAAAACCTGTGAAGCCGCGCATTTAAAACTGGGCCAGTTTACTGTGTCGATGACTCCAACAGGGCAGTTACGAAGTCGCAGGTGTTACACACCGTGTCGTATTACAGGCAAAGTCACAGAGATTCAAGAACGTTCCATCATAAATAGAATGCGAGGTACCCTTCCACCCAGTTCCAATGAGACAAGGTGAGACGAGTCACCTGCACCTGGTCACTTAATTTCTAAAAAGAAACCAAAGCCACCCTAGCTGGTTTGCAAGCCTGAGTTAAAACGCATGAACGCTGACGGAGGGAGGCCGACAGGGCTGCGCAGCGAGACGCGAAATGCTCGCAGGTCCCCGCCGGCTGCAGCGGGAGCCAGTCACCGCCTCTCCACGGGCAGACACCGCCCAGCAGCACCGCGGGGGCTTCACGCCACCCGACTCCACTCCTGGCTCCAGAGCAAGGACACAACCACACTGCCGACACGGGGACACGTGCCGCGCCTGCAGCTGCGTCTCTCTGTGAGGGGCCCGGCGGGAAAGCAAGGCGGCGGGCGACAGATGCCCCTGTGCGCAAGGTGAGGCGCAGTGTCGCGCTCACCAGCACGGGAGCCCAGCGCGGGCTTCAGAGGCGGCTGCAGGGTGCGCGCCCGCCACCGCATTTGAGAGCGGCATCCTCTCAGGCGGCAGCAGAAGGAAGCTGCTGACTGGGCAACGACACAGCGTCTCACCCCGACGGCGAGACTCCCCCACTTCAGGTCAGAATGTGGGGGTGGGGGGGCACGACATCTGAAATTCAACATACCCACGTGCACGGTTTGCCTGAAACCCTGCCAGCTCCCAGATGCCTGGGCCGTTTGGCCAGGACGCACCTCGTGCCCACTGCTCTGACGGTGGAGCGAAATGCCAAGCGCCGATCTCCTGAGCACCCAGGAGCCAGCGTCCCACAGCCCCAGCGAGCAGCAGACCCACAGCCATCGCTGTGTGCCGGCCTGGAACAAGGGCCCGCGCTGCTGAGCGCCCCGTGAGGCGAGAGGACAGCGACAGGGCGCTGCCACATGGTGACCGCCGCAGGCACCTGACACCGAGAGAGATACCGAGAGAGCCACCGAGAGAGCCACCGACGGCACTTACGGTGACAGCAGCCGCCACTCACCCTTTGGTCTTCCCGTCCTCCTCTGGGTAGAAGTCGTTGGTGATTTTCCCGAACTTGGAGAAGATCTTGTGGATGACGTTCTTCAGCTTCTCGAGCCGGTCCGGGCCCACCTGAGGGACGTTGTCCACGACGATGACCGAGTCGATCCCGTCTGCCTCCTGCGGCCGGTCTTTGAGCACGTCCCCGAGCAGTTCTGTGCAGGGAGAGACATGCCCGGTGACTGGCTGGCCCGACCACAGGACCACGCAGTGGCTCGGCGCCCCAAACGCGCCTCCCCTGAGCAGGAAGGCCAGCCACCCGACGCCTGCGCTGGGAAGGACAGAGGCCTCGGCCCTGGCTGCCTGCAAAGCTACAGCTGGAAGAGTCGGGAAGACGGGACTCCTCACGCTCCCGTCACCCGTCAGGACACAGGACAGAGCCCTGGCAGCCAGCGAAGGCCGCGAAGTGTTCAAAACAGACGGCACGTGACGCGGAACACAGACCCAGAGAGACCTTGCAGCACCAGTGACCCGAGGAGCCCAGGGCGGCTGGGACCGGCCCGGGGAGCCTTCCCCAACCCACTGCCCATTCGGACCCACCGCCAGGCGTCCCTTCCCCGGACCCCTTCCGTCCGAAGACAGCATGGGGCGAGCCGGCGTGTAAACAAGGAGACCGGAGAACCCGCAAGCTCAGGGGAGCGTGTGTGCGAACACCGCGGCTGCCGATGGGCGGGGCCTCCCACCGGACGGAGCCCAGGCTGTTGGCAGGCACCCGACACACTGGGACGGTGCTGGGAACGCGGTGAGCGGTGTGTGCTGCTGTTCTCCTAACTACACGCAAAGACTGAAAGTGTGTTACGCTTGTGCATCTGCTTTGAGAGCGAGGGCACAGAGCCCAGCTCGAGTGTTCCAAACTCCTAGGCCTGCTTCGTCTCCGTAAGCTGGAAGGCGGGAGCAGGAGGAAGAGGGAAGGGCAGGTGTAAAACGAGAGGAGCCAGTCGGCACAGGCCTGGGAAGCAGATGGGAGGCCCACTGGTTTGCTGGGTGTTTCGGGGCCACCTGCCCGTGGCCGACCCCACCCCCTGGGTCCTCTGACCACAAGGCTCTGGAACTGGTGAATGCCGACCAGCTGCTGGGCACTCGGACTCAGAGGTCACGGCGTCAGACGAAGTAAAGCAAGTCCTACCCTCCTGTTCAAACTGGCTCATCTGGAAAGTGGTGACACGCCAAGGCGCCGGGCTGGGAAAGAGGACGGACGGCTGCAGGGCCGCCATCGACGCACACGGGCAAGACTGGCCAGGCCGCCAGGCAGCACCAGCGCCAGGCACCTGCAAGGCCGGCTGGGGCCAGCGGCTGTGCACGGCGCGTCTCCGAGCTCTGGGAGCAAGAGCCACCCTACCTTCCTCACCGCACTTTCAGGAATCCCACCGTGCCACACAGGACACGCCAGAAAACACTCCTTGCTGCACTCTGTTCTCCCCACTGTGGTGTCTGAGATGCTCCATTATAACCCGAAAGGTCTTTCAAAAAGAAGCCCTTTAATGTAAAGAGTTGCACCCTGTTAGAAACGACTTCTAATTAACTTCAACCTTTATAAGTGACGTTGAAAATGTTATCTTAAAAAAAAGAACTGCCACTTAAATTTCACACCCTGGCTGGCGTGGCTCAGTGGATTGAGCACCGCCGGCAAACCAAAGAGTCGCTGGTTCGATTCCCAGTCAGGGCACATGCCTGGTTTGTGGGCAGGGTCCCCAGCAGCAGGGCGCACAAGAGGCAACCACACGTCAATGTTTCTCTCCCTTTCTCTAAAAATGAAAAAAATTAAATCTTTCAAAAAAGGAAAAAAATGCCACTTACATTTCAAAGAAACAAAAACTGAGACCAAAGAGAAAAGAGGGAAAGAGGCAGGTCCAAGCCACGCCCTGACGACGCTCTCCCCACCGAGGCTCGGCAGGGCGCTGGGGCTCCTGCGGTGCGCCACCCGTGCAATTAAGTGGCCTGTGAAGCGAAGCGTGCTCTGAACTCACGAGGGTTACGAGTGGGAACACCAGCCCTTTACGAGTCTGCCGAAAGCAGCAAGGAGCGAGGGCGGCACCTACACACGGAGAAACATGTTTCCGGCCCACATTTCTGACTACTTCTGGCACACAGAGTCCCCAACTGGCTCCAGGAGAAAGAGGAAAAAGCAGTTCTCAAAAGTAAATGCATATATAAACGATACCTAATGAGCCAAAGGAGGCCCGTCTAAGAGTCAGCACTTCCATCGTGCCTGGCAGAGCCCGCCGGCAGCGCAGGAGCGGGGCTGAGCGCAGGCCTGTGAGGAGACGCGGCTGGCCAGTGTCTCGGCGGGAGAGGCCAGGGCTGCCCGTCACCCCGCGCTGCAGCCGACGGCCCCCGGAGTGGGCATTTCACACAGCTCCGCCTGTTCCAGGGACGAGGCTCCTGCACACCACTCGCTGCTCCCCATACACAGGACGGTTCTCACGAAACACTCGTGAGCACCGGACACAACCAAGGGCCCTCGGAAAGCTGCAGGCTGGTCGACGCTGGTCCCCAGGACTGGGACCTCGTGTCACTCTGGCAATGACACGCTCCCCAGGGCCTGCTCATGACAGCACCTGACCACCACACTGGCAAATTGGGACACAGCTCACGTGTTAAAAATCTTGTGTGAAAGGAGCATACTCAAAATGCTTGCGGAAAAAAAGAAGTCAAGCCCCGGCTGGTGCGGCTCAGCGGGCTGAGCGTGGCCTGCGAACCAGAAGGTCACCGGTCCCATTCACAGTCAGGACACATGCCTGGGTTGTGGGCCAGGTCCCTTCCCTTCTTTCTAAAAATAAATCTTGGAAAAAAAAAAACTGAGATGATGTAGAGTAAATACCAAAAGGATCAAAATAAGCCCTAAAACGAACGCTTGTATTTTAAAGCATCAAAAGCCAGTGTGGTAGGAAGACCCTGGTGTGGGCAGTAGAGGCGGCAGCAGCGCCGGCCCGGGGAGCTCAGGGGGGTGGGGGGGGGGCATTTCCCGCCCACTCCACTGGCTAGCCCTGCAGCCTTTCCTGCTTCTCACCGGGGGAATGTCTTTATCTCGTGAAGCAAAGTACGACACCCGTAAGAAAGGACACAAAGTAACCCTTTAAAGTCACGTTTAAGAGCTTGGCTCTATTTCGGTTTTCTGAGCCTTTACATTTCACTGGACGGTAGTTATGACTCTGACCCTGTCAGGGCGCTCACACGCAGCACCTCAGCAGACGGTCTTTGCATCGCGGCACAGCAACGCCACGCTGGCCTCTGGAGCGGTGGTGTGCCCGCCTCCCCACTGCACTGAAACACGGTCAATGCACAGGGGTCCGCTGCGCCAGGAGAGATTAAATCGCTAAAAACAAAAGAGAAGCCAACAAGACCCGCCGAGATTAAGAGCTGAACTCTCCCTCTGGGGCAGGAAGCAGAAATAATACCTGTCAATCGAATCAGGTAGAAAGGAGAGCAAAGCAAGCTGCAATCAACAGGAAACCCGAGACTGTCATTCATCAGCGACAGGACGGTGACCCGCCTTCCCTATTACGGACAGATACCCAGGCAGGGATTCGGAGACCATGCCTGGCACTGTCCCGGTGGGGAGCTTCTCTCTCCGCAGGGAGCTCTGCCACTGCGCGCTCCAAGGGACAGCGCCCCCACCCCATCCCCCGGAGCCCGCATCGGGTCTGTTTCACCTTTGACAGGCATGGCTGGACACTTGGGCATCCACACCTGTAGCTGACAACTGTCACCGGAGACCGGGCGGCACGTGCAGTGTCCTGCTCTGCTCAACCCTCACCGCCCCCACCGCACACCGGCCAGGCTCCAACGTGTGCACCGTGTGGCTGCTCCAGCCTCCAAACACCTGGGGTAGGAACGGCTGGGGAGCCAGATTATCTTCATTCTGTCCCCCTTTTACAGGAGAAAAGGAGGGGGTCCAGAATCTCCCAGCAAACCTTGCCTCTGTGCAGGACACCAGATGGAAAATGGGGGCCACCCCCCGCTGACTCCCGAGGTGCCTGCTGACGCCGCCTCACCTTCCTCGCTCACGTCGTCCACGAAGTCCTCCGGGTCGCTGAAGGAGGGCTCGTCCGCGTCGCCGTTCTCAGCCGCGCCGCCAAGCTCCCCGTCCGCCCCGTCGGACCGGGCTTCGGCCGCCTCGTCCCGGGGCTCCTCTCCTGGGGTCCCGTCCGCTGCCGGAGCAAGGAGCTCCTCGGGCGGGGGCGGGGACGGGCCGGGGGTCGCGCCGGCCGCCTCCTCTCCGTTGGCCGCGGCCTCAGCCGGCACTTCAGACCCCGGCCCGGCCTCCGACTCCTCGTCCTCGCCGTCCACCGCCTCCTGCGCGCCGGGTCCCGCGGGCCGTGGCGGCTCCTCCTGCGGCGGCTCGGCGGCCGGCTGCTGCTGTTCGGGCTCTGCCCGCTCCTCGGCCGCCTCGGGCGCCGCCACGTTCTCCGCGTCCTGCATGGGCCCGCCGCTGCCGCCTCGCCGCGCTTCCGACTCTCCCAGGCCGCACCGCGCCGACGGCCCGGCCATGTGCGTGCGGCGGGGCGTCGCACAAGGGCGGGGGAAATGCGCCCACGCTCCTATGCCTCCCAGCGCGAACAGGGAGGCTCAGAGGGCATCGGTGTGTCTACCAGCGATCACTACGGCGTTTTCACAACGAGTATACCCTCGACGGCAATTACAGAGCTCCTCGCGCCAGTACACAAACTCACTGCGAACTGCAGGTCCCTGCTCTTGGAAGAGGATGGTTTTGCCCAACATGGCGGGCTTCTCCCGTCGGGCGCTGCGGCGAAGGGCTAAACCATTTGTGACCCCGCAGGAAGGGGGGAGGTCCCAGAAGTCAGCTTAATAGTTGGAATTGGGTAAAAACATAACTTACAAATTAATACTAGAAAAAACTGTAAGTTCAACGAAATGCTTTAGCTGTGAGATATTAACCTTTCACCAAATTGCAGTTTCACCTACATTACTAAGTTCCCCTCTCACATGTCGGTGTTTAGACTCGTCTACTGACTGAGCAAAAGAATGGACGATTCCAAAATATTAAAGGAATTCCTGCCGAGCCAGAGATGGCCAACACTACTGGAAAAACGACTTCCGGGCGCAAGACCCAAAAAGTGAGAATTGCTTTAATCAACCACGCCCGAGCGCACCGTGGCGTCGGTAATCCCGCCTCAATTCCCCGGTCCACGGTGGTTCAGCCCGCAGGCGTCTCCGCCCTCCGCCGGAGGAGAGGGCGAGCGCGGGTCACGTGGGTGGGCGGGTCCCAGTACGGGGCGGGGCCTCGCTGCAAGGTGCAGCTAAAACTGGGAAGCGGTCCGGTTTGGCTCCGGTTTGCCGGCTTGGGAAGGGCGCCCCGTATTTGTATCGTGTACTTTGGTTATTCCCAGGCGTGAAGACGGCTGCTGATAGGGGGTGTTTGGATCATCCTAAAAAAGGAACTCCGTGCGTGGGCGGGGCGCGGAAACAGGAAGTTAGTGTTCAGTGGAGGAAGAACCTCCGGGAAGAGGAGCAGGTTCCTGAGTTGACGGTGGAACGGGTTCCTAAAGCCAAATCACTTTCTTGTAGAGATCGAAGGTTTCACTTTTAGTCCCATCGGCTCTCTACGAAGGGCTAAGGGAGACAAATGGGTGATGGAAGCTTGGGAGCAGCGGAGGTCGTTTCGGCGCTGCCCATTTCTCCCGGGAGACCGCCAGGGCACTGCAGGTGCTGCGCAGCGGGGCCGCGCACTGCTGTCCCCCAGTGAGGGGGTTTGTCACGTCCTTCAGTGCACGTCCTCTGTGTGCTCGTGATGCAGAAAATATATATCGGGTAGGCCAAGAAGTCCGCATGGTTTTTCCATAAAAGACACGTTTTTTATTCTCACCAATAACCTGATTGGTTTGGATAGTTTGAATATGTGGTCTCTCTCCCCCCCGAAGGGAGAACGTTGATTGTACTCAATGAATGTCCCCATTTGGTCCCTACCAACTTCAACTGGCCTACCCCACACTAATCCCCAATCCGAAACGTGTCAGACCACTCACAGCACCTCCACAGACTGCACAAATCTTTTTATGCATTTCAGTTGTGTTTTTACCTTTCTTGAAATAATAAAGCATAATAGGCTCAAATGTTGTCTATTTTCTTCCATCTTTAATATTAAAGTGGTGACATAAAAATTCACCAATTTTTGTTAAAATGCACACTGATATGACAGCTGCCACAATACAATCTAACAAAATCGTTTCAAATGAAATTGAAGATGACTATGAATTCCTAAAGCCATCATACAGGGGAAAAAAGAATGAAAAATATACACTGAAAACCCAACGCGACGGTGTGATCATTTTTGCTTCCAACAGTCACATTTATTTACAAGAACTTCATAGGAGAAAAATAGCCTCCTCGTGTATTTACCATTTCTGTTGCTCTTCTTTCCTTCCCAGTTTTCCAGGTTTCACCCTCTCCATCAGCAAAAGAGAGGTGATTGTGCTCCCTGCCTCCCAACATTGTTACCGCACACAGCATAAAAAACGTTTCTGCCCAGCTTGCTGGCTCAGTTGGGTAGAGCATCATTCCATAAAGCAAAAGGGTGTGGGCTCCATCCCCAGTCAGAGCACATGCCCGGGTTGCAGGTTCGATCCCCGGGTTGGAGGCATATGGAAGGCAATTGATGTTTCTCACACATTGATCTCTGTCTTTAAAAAAAAAGCAATTTAAAAGTGTCCTTGGGTGAGGGTGAAAAAAAAGTTTCAATAATGTCTGCTCATATATGATCGATCTCATTGACTGTTTCTCACTCAGCACCATCACATTTTTCCCACATTGTGATGTCATGTTTGTAAATTATTATGTGTGTTTGTAATGGCCCTTTGGAAACAACTGAAGAAGTGCCCGTCGGCACTGGGTCCCGGGACAGAAACAGGACAGACAGGTGAAACCTCCATGATGTCTGGGGGCAGTTCGGGGTCCTGGGCCGACTCTTTTCTTGGCTGTGACGTGTGAGATGTTGACATGAGGGGTCACCAGAGCTTTCTGAACTCCCTTCACAACACTTTTGCATATTTTAATTTATTCCAAATAAAAAGTTTGTTAAGCCCTGGCTGGTGTGGCTCAGTGGTTGAGCGCGGGCCTGTGAATCACGGGTTCGAATCGCAGTCAGGGTACAGGCCAGGATTGCAGGCCAGGTCCCCAGTACGGGGTGTGGGAGAGGCAACCACACATTGATGTTTCTCTTCCTCTCTTTCTCTCTCCCTTCCCCTCTCTAAAAAATAAAATAAAATAAATAAAATCTTAAAGTTGGTTAAAAACTCCTGAGACTCAAGCGTGCTCGTGCACCCCAGGTCTACAGCAGCATTTTTCACAATAAGCAACGGGGGTTGGGGGTGCGACCCCCATGCCCGTCGATGGGAGAATGGCTGAACAGTGTGGGGCCTCGAGACCGGGGACACCACTGGGCTTGGACAGAAAGGAGACTCTGGCCCCTGCTGCCGCGTGGATGAGCCCCAAGGACATCGTGCCGAGTGAGACAAGCCAGACAGAAAGGACAGATGGTGTGGGACCCCACTAGTACGGAGTTCTTGGCGTAGTCAAGTCCACAGAGACGGGAAGGAGGTGGCAGGTTCCAGGGGCTGGGGGACGGTCTGAGTGTTGCGTGGGGACAGAGTCTAGCTAGGGAAGGTGAGAAATTTCTGGAGGTGGCGGTGGTGTCGGGTGCACCACAGTGGAACTCCCTCCCTGTCCCTGAACCTACACTTAACAACGGTTAACCAGTAGATGGTGCTCTTCTTGTGAACATTTTGCCACAACGTTTTTAAAAGAGAAACAATGTTGCAAGCCTGCCTTTCTGGTGGTGGTTGTCCCGCCGGCGGGCTGGGAACCTCCAGGAGAATGCTGAATTGACGCGGCCTTGGTCTTTCCTGGAGTGGGCAGTCCCCTCGGAGTGTTAGATCAGAACGAATGAACGAGAAGACATGACCCGCCTGCAGGTGGCGCTCGCGGTCCGCCCGCCGCTGGGCGGAGCTGGGCGGCTTTCTCCTCCCTCCTAACGTCAGGAGTAGCAAGCTCTCAGATGAACTCAGTCATCTCTCCTGGATGTTTCCCCTGGACAGGGCTGTCTCCAGGGTCACAGAGAAGGGAGAGGAGAGAACAGGGACAGGCGGACCCAAAGGGTCCACTGTGGTCCCCAAGCCCCCGAACCCCCGCTTCACACCTAAGGTCACCTCTGCCCTCGGCGAAGGCTGCTTGGTTTCCCTCCTGAAGTGGCCTTCTAACTCCTGGCAGGGTCACCGCTCAGACAGCCCCCATCAGCTCCAGGGGCTGCGGCCCCTTCAGTGTCCCCTCTGAGCCTGTGTCCTAGCTGGAGCCCAGGTCAGCACCACCGAGGTAGAAAGAGGGTCGTGGGGTCCATGGGGGCGCCGTTTCTGCCTGGCCCCGGCTGCACCCCATGGCCACTGAGGCCCAGCTGCCAGGCACTCAGAGTTCTCACCTGGTCTCTCACGGAGCCTCAGACAAGCCCTGGGGCTGGGACTGCTGGTGTCCCTGCTATGGGGGCTGGGGTGGGGTGTTCCCGTGGGGCAGGGCTCTGTCCCTGGTGGGGGGGGGTGACACTGAGGACTGGCACCTGGAGTTTGTCATGACTCCGCAGTCAGCAGGAGGAGAGCATCAGGGCCGGAGTTGGACAAGAGTGTCGCTGTGTGGAGCGATGCCAGGCAGGCCCCCGCCCCCCCCCCCCCACCCCTGGTGGGATGCACCGGTGACCCGGTAACTACCGGCGGTGCTGAGACTAAGCAGCACCTGCTCCGTGCCGGCACCGCCTCAGATGCTTCACAAACACCGCCTCACACCGCCTCACTCAAGCTTCTTGGCGTTTTTAAATTTTTATTTG
>PVKM010045333.1:0-12002 GCA_004027735.1 Carollia perspicillata
AGATGATGGATCAGTTTCTGCACATTGGCTGGTTGATCCAACAAACCTAAAGCAGATATTGACATTTGTCATTCAACATTAGAGCCCTACAGACTCCTGTGCTGATTAGTCAAATATTTCACTTCCCTTTAATTAATGTTTTAAGAGCAGAGCCTCACAGTGATACTCAAGGGAGCAAAGTTTTACAATATAATGGAAAAGAAAGTCTGCACACGATCAGTTGGATGAGAAGAAGAGAGCATGGCGGGGGGCGGGAAATCAATGACAATGTTTGAGCAGCTTAACCCCGTTGGCGCTTGCATGTTAATATATTATTTATGCATCACTTTGCCAGTGAGAAATTAGTATGATTAGCATTTTCTATTTATTGACTGCTCAACACAAATTGAAAAATGTTTACATGTATTTTTGTTTATTACCTTGAAAAGTTATTGACAAGAAAGGTCAGGAGAAGAACTCATCCTATCATATAAACTGAAAGAATTGCATCCTAGAGGGGAAAAAAGTGTAAATGAACAGAAATATATTTCTCATTATGCTGTGAAGCAAAAGGAAACTATTTCATTTCCAGAGAAAAGCCTTTTCAAATAGGTGGTCAGAAAGCAGCTTTGAAGTTTGACATGAGTCTAATCTCATTCTTTAGTTAATAGTCAAGGATTTTCAAAGCATCCTTATGATGTTGGCAAAAAGATCTTTACCCCTTCTGTGCCTCTCCATAGCTTATCGTTCTGAGGTTGCCTTCACCATATAACTTCAATCATGTTCTGTTTTGAAAGACAGCTGCAAACTAATCGCATGATAAAGACGGTGAAACAGATGCTGAAGGATGAATCCAGAAAGGGGGTTAGATATCTACTTTAAGCACCTTTAAAATTCAGAGATACAGAGGGATTATTTAGGGAAAATAAATGTTGGAGTCTAACTCTTATGACTAACAAATCCACAGAGATCTCTGCTATATTCAGTAATTGTAGAAACAGGGAACAAATGTATAATCCTGGATCTGGGAAGGATTTTCAGTTGCCCTCTCTTGGTGTGTGGCAAACTGGAGAAAACGTACTCTAGAGAAAGACAGATTTGGAGTTGAGTCTCAGGTACTTTAATATCCAGTAAGTAACTTTGGGCAAGACTTAAAAAATTGATGCACCCTAGAGACTTTGTAAAGTTCAAAAGTTTCTTTCTCTTTCTCTCTTTGTCTCTCACTACCTACCTATCTTCTACCATCATGTATCTAAGTGCATATTAATTGTCCTCATCACCTTCCCATATGCTTGTTCATCCTATTGATTATGTTAATGAGACTGACGGAGCAAAGCATTATATAACACCTCTTATTGTTGCCAATTAAGCCTCCAACTTTTACCAAATATGAGAGCATGTCTTTTATTCTTATTGAAACAATCACTTAATTCAGGAAAGGATTATAGATTTGGAAGTGACATTTTTGAACAATAAACTTAGTATTGGTATCCTCTTAGAAAAATATTCAGGGTGAGTTTCTTGTGATATAAAATTACATTTTTTTCCATAGGAAAGAACAAAACATCTCTATTCCCGGTGTATGCTTTTCTAAAATCTAATCCTGATCAATCAAATGCATGCGGCTGTTTGACATCTATGGTTGTCTGAAGTTAAAGAGCAGACTGCCACCACAAAAATCATTATGCAAAACCAAACTGGCACAAAGTAGTCAATATGAACAAATGTCATAGATTTCATTCTTTCCAACATGCTGAAGAGAGTCCTAAAATCAGTTATGTGTAATTATTTTTAAATGTAATTTTCATTTTGTCAGAGAACTATACATATAGACACATTTTTTAAAAAATCAAGTAATAGTACAAAACTTATAATAAAAATTACCACTATCTTATTTTCAGAGGCATCTACTTTCAACTTCTTATTTCCCCATGTCATTTATACCTATAATACTAAATAACATCATAATTGTGCTCTTTTTTTTCATTTTTAGCCATTATTTGTTGATTTTCTATTTCAGAGGATTAGACTTTAGATCTTTTATTGTACCTACACACAATTAAACACTTTTCCTTTCCCTATTCTTGTCAAAACAAAGGTATCACCATTTTTGTCTAAATCAATATTCAGTGCTTATTATAACTAGGGAAATCTTATTTACAGAATAGCTACACAATCAGCGATATTATGATTACCCATATTTTTCTTATACAACACTTTGTTTTCCTGATGTTAACTATTGTACACACACACACACACACACAGTGAGAGTGCGAGAGTGAGAAGGGAGAGAGAGAATGCATCTACATACGGGCTGCTAATTTTGGCAACTCTAGCTCTTACCTGTCTTTCAAGACCCATATTAAATAGATTAAGTAGTTCTTTATTGGAACAAGAAATTTTGCAAGTACAATTTTTTAAGCGAGGAAGGCTAGCTTAAAGACTATTTGGAAATATATTCTTATATGTAACCTCATATTTTAAAATGGTGGAATCAAATTTAGTCTTAGAATAAGATGATGGCTTTCCCTCTTGGTCTTGACCAATTCCTTCCTTGTTATTTAATATGGAAAACTGATGTTTCTTTTTTCTCAGTATTACTGTGGAAGTCTATGGAAAATAATCTTCAACACTGTGTTCCAGTGATCCACTTTCTCAAACCAGATGACCCCTCTTAAGTTCTTACTATGTAGAAATTCTGGAACTCTCACTGATGCTTCATAGTTTGAATGTAGCCTATTTTCTTTGTCATTCCTTTTGTAATTTAGACTTGAAAATGAGACAGTGATTTTCTGTAGCAATGTAAAGACATAAATAAATGGAAAGGGATCCAGAATGTGACTTAGCAGGAGCTGAGGATCTCAGCAAGTTGATGCAGAAGGAATCAAATGCCAAAGCAGGGAAAACCATCATTATTACCTAAAGATGGGATTGCTTCTCTGTGTCCTCACTACTTATATGCCACTCATCACCTGGACATTGTAATCTGCTGCTAGGAAACCTAGGCCTACTGCATCAGTCCTACTGAAGGTGAGAAGCACTGGTCCAGGTGGGTAACGTGTTTGACTTAGCAGAGAGCTAAAACTATTCAAGTATTTTTCTTTATCTAGATTAGTTAAAGAAAGGTTGGGACTTGGCATAAAGGAAAGAAAGGAAAGTTATTAATAAAATAAAAAGGAAATCCCCAGGCAAAAGGAAAGTCAATATGTATTAAACTAGCATAGTTTTGGAATGGCAAGATACTCATGACTTAAGAATAGAATGCAGGTTTAGGGTAAAGCTGAAGATGTGAGCAAGGGAGAAATAAGTGATGGAGGACCTCAAATGCTTTGCTAAGGACTTTAAACTTTATCTTGTAGGTAGTTTGGGATCCATTGGAATGTGTTAAGAAGCAGAATTATGTAGTCCATGTTGCATTTTAGGCAAATTAATCTGTCTACATTTGGAGGACAGTTTGGACTTTGAAAAGAGAATGGAGAAACAGACTAATTGAGAGATACTGCCTTGTCTCAAGAAGTTCATGAAGATTTGAATTAAATAACAAAAGTAAGATGAGATATATTGGAACTGTTAAGCTAAGTATATAAAATGTTAGACTTGTGTGGCTTGATGGTAGAAGTGATTGGACAATGCAGCTGCTCTCAGGAAAAGTAAGTCATGTGATTCTAGTTTAGTTCTGTGGTTAGTAGAGTAAGCTTATTTCAGAGTCCAGTGGGCCTAATTCTATCCCCTGAAATATATGTTCTGTAAAAAATACTACCAAAAAATTACATCACAGGGATAGAGAAATGACATAAAATGTAAAGTGTTTTTTTTTTCTTTCAGGGACTCTGTCAGTCCGTTCTTTCTTCTTCCTAAAGAAATTTAAATTCTGTCCAACAATTAATCTTTCTCCTATGTAGCCCTTCTGATTCAGAGGAATGTTGACCTCACTACTAATTCTGAATATAAATTCTGATTAATCAAATTAGTGTGTGGTATTTGTCTGGTGGCTCTTATTGATCACAATGTGGTCCAATCAATTAGATGGAAAAAAATATATTCCATATTTGAGGGAATTAACTCTCTTACCTTCCCTCCTCCATTCATTCATCAGCTTGTCCCTCTCCCTTTTGAGTAACATGAATGCAAGGCACAAGCATTTCCCATTTTCTATTAGCAGTCATCTATGACCAGTAAGAGAACTAGTTTGATGGTAAAGCAATGTAAGAATGATAAATCACAGATTTATACACAATCTAGCTCCTTGTTGATATCTGAGCTACTAAGTCAAGCAGCGCTGAAGTCAGCCCTACTTATGAACTTAATGTTATATGAGATAATAAATGTCTGTTTGTTTATGCTGAAAATAGTTCAAATCATCACCCCTGATATTTGTTACCTTATTTGCAAATGGGGTCTTTGTCGATGCAATTACTTGAAGTGAAGCCATACTGGATTAGGGTAGGCCCTGAGCTGATGACTTCTGAGGCTCTGCCAATAGCTTGATTTTAGACCTAAGACCACGAGAACTGTGAGAGAATAAACTTTTGTTGTTTTAAGCCACCCATTTTCTGGCAATTTGTTATGACAACTCTAGAAACTACTATCCACAATTTTTGTAGGATATTTTTATAAATCTGTCTCATTAATGTAAGGATATATTATCTAGAGCTTGTAATTCTACTCGTGTTTTCCTCCTTCTGGCTGTTCCTTCTGGCATTCCCCTAAAAGGATGGGGAATGGCTCATTTTACCAAATAAAAGTTCTGCTAATAAGACTAACAAATAGAAAATAAATTTATAAAAAAATAATTAACCTCCAGTGCGATAAGCAGGAGTTTCATCTATAAGTCAAACAACTTTGGACTATTAAAAAGTTTGAAGATTGATATTTTATAGTTTGTTTGTTTGATTGAGTTATAAAACTTGTTAAAGAAACTAATTGTCATTATTACCTTTTATAGGCATATACTCCATACACAGTCCCCATTTTTTGATTAAGTTAAATCTACCATGTCAATGAAAAATGACCTCTAGAATATCTTTAAATTGCTGATGTTTGCATAGGTTTACATGTTCACTTTCTGATTTAAAGCCTCTGTGTATTCCTTGTTTATTTCATCCTGTTTTTACTCATTACAATTTCATATCCATTCATTTGCTTGCAATATGCAAATAGCCACTTTCTTGTCATTTTTACAGGGAGGGAGAGTTGTGCTTCTTGAATACTGTTATTGATTTCTCTGTGAATCTGTACAATTCTATTTAGATGTGATTGTTTACTATTATTTTGGATTTTAGTTTTCTTGCTTTTGGGGAAAAATTCTAGAAGTGCTCTCTGATTAATAAAAATATTTATATTGAAAGAACGAGATACTAGCACATCTACATTATCTTTGGCATACCATTTACATAGCATATGTAACAGGCATATATACACAGTCGGATCTAGAGGTATGCTTAGTTGAAAATGTATGTGAAGTATGAGCAAACGCATATTCAGGTTTCTGCAGTTATGTTAACCACAGAGTTAGAATATACACATTTTTATTTCTGCCAAGAGAGTAAACTAGCAAGTGTTCCTGGCTATCACCACTTCCCCATGGGACTCAACCTGGAAAAATGCTAGAAGGGAGAGAGTAAAGCATGGATCTTAGGAACCAACTCCAAAACATAAAACTGTGGGAGTGACTGAAGACCAGCTTGAGTCAGTGTGTGTTGGGGAGAGGTAGCAGGCACTGCCTGGAAGGAAGGTCACTGGGCAATAGTGGAAACAGGTTGAGGGAAAATAATTAAAGTCCTGCTCCTGTCTTTACCCCTTAAGGCTTTGGGGATATTGTTACCTGTCCCTTCACAGCAGAAAGCAGCAGCAACATTTCAGTGACATTCACTTAAATGTAAGTGTGCAATAAAAACTACCTTAGGCACATAAGGCTTCAGAAGTTTTAGTGAAAAAGTAATTGCATTAGAAAATTTCTAAAGTCTGCAAATACTTAGAGAAACAGCTCTAAGAAGAGATACAAAGGGATGGAAAGTAAATGAGGTCAAGTACAACTATTTAGGTAAAGGTAATTGTGGTCTTTAAATTGTAAAATATTACAATTAGTGAAATAAAAATGAATACAACAGGATATTAAATTAGCTATTTGTTTTCCATGAATCACTTAGTGTCTAGGCCATAGGTTTCTCTTAGTTTTTTTTTTTTTCCCCTTCTCTAAAGGGAATTGTTCAGAATTCCCTTCTATAAAGGGAATTGTTCCCTTTATAGTTATTTGTTCCCTTCTCTACTCCACCAGTCCATATACCCTTTTCTCCCCCCTTTTCCCCATTAGATTATAAGAACATGAAGGGGATTGCTATATTTTTGCAAAGTATGTAGTTTTAGAAATGGTAGAAATCAATTAGCAAATGTATCCTTTTAGTTTGCTAAGGCTGCCATAGTAAAATACCATAGACCAATTGGGTAAAACAACAAAAATTTATTTTCTCACAGTTCCAGAGGCTTGGAGTCCAGCATCATAGCATCAGCAGGTTTGCTTTCCACATGGGGCTTCATTCCCTGTGTTGTGGACAGATGCCTTTTTGCTGTGACCTCACGTGGACTATTATCTTCTCTTCCTCTTCTTATAAGGATACCAGTCTTATTTTATTAGGGCCTCGCCTTTAGGACCTCATTTAACCTCAATATCCTCTTTAAAGACCTGTATCCCAATATTATTACATTCTGAGATACTGAAGGTTAGACCTTCAACATACAAAATTTAAAGGAATACAATGCAGCCCACAGTAGTCCTGTTTCATAAACCTTTGCATATAGGAGTGAAATGCTAATGCAAAGATACAATTCTTGAGAGCCACTGAGTATCAGACACTTTTCTAAAGACTTTACAGATGTATTACCTCATTTAATCTTCACAATATGCCTGTGAAATAGGAACTATTTTTTAATCTTAACTTTACAGTCGAGAAAACAGAGCATGTAGACATCTACCTAAAGTCAAACAGGCAGAGAATGAGGAAACCAGGATTCAGTCCCAGGCAGGCTGATTCCAGCACCCGTCCTCTAATTTCCCAATGGTATGCTCCTTCTCACAGCTATGGAAACAGACAGGTGTTTAATTGACTTCACATTCAGTTTTGTTATGGATGTTCACTGTGAGAGTCAAGATGCTGGCTCAGTGTCTATGAGTTTTTGTTTGTCGTGTTCGTTTGTTGCTTTCAGTTTTATATCACACAAATGAGTGAAATCGTATGGTTCTTGACCTTCTGTCTGACTTATTTCACTCAGTATATTCTCAAGATCCATACTCATAGACACAGACAAAAGAATGGGGGTTACCATAGGGAAAGGGGGATGAAAGAAAATAAAAGAGGGTAAAGGGAGTCACCTATATGGCGATGGAAGGAGATCTGACTTTAGGTTGTTAACATACACTACAATATACTGATGATGTATTATAGGATTGCACACTTGAAACCTATATAATTTTACTAATAAATGTCAATCCAATAAATTTAATAAATTTTTTAAATAAAAGATCCTTGCTCAGAGTGCAGTAGCTTCAAGTTCTTTCTTTACCCGAGCTGAGGAGTAGTTTTGAGAGACCTTAAAGATAGGCTTGAGCAGAACAGTTTTCTATGCAAGATAGCTATACCAACCAAATGAACCCCAATGTTCATAGCAGCATCATTTACAATAACCAAGTACTGAGAACAGCCTAAGTGCCCATCAGTAAATGAGTGGATCAAAAACTGTGGTACGTTTACACAATGGAATACTACACAGGAGAAAGAAAGAAGGAATTTCTACCTTTTGCAACAGCATGGATGGAACTGGAGAGTATTATGCTGAGTGAAATAAGCCAGGCAGTAAAAGTCAAATACCATATGATCTACCTATAAGTGCAACCTAATTAACAAAACAAATTAGCAAGCAAAATAGAACTAGAGACATGGAAATAAAGACAAAATGACAGTGACCAGGGAGGGGAGTAATAACAGGGAAAAGAAGGGGAAGGGTCACGTCAAAGAACATGTATAAAGGACACATGGACAAGGACAACAGTGGGGAGGATTGAATGTAGGAGAGGAAGGGTGGGCAGGTTTAGGGGAGAGTAATGGGAGAAAATGTAGACAATTGTAATTGAACAACAATAAAATTAAAAAAATAAATTCACTTTGGAAAGTCAATGGGAGATGAGCTGAAAGCAAGTTTTTCTTGTTTTCATCATTAAAGAAAGTTATATATGTGTGTCAGAACACAAGATCAGAAGCAGACCAAGGATGAGTGCAGCTTACTTTGGTCCATGAGCTCAGCAAGGTATAATGGTGAGGTAGGTGTCTTGGGAGAAAAGATCTGATGGAATAAACTTGTTTAAAGGGTAAAGATTGTTTCCTGAAGTTTAGTTATTCTATTTTGGGCTTGGATAGAGAAGTGATTAAAATTTCTTTCTGTTTTAGCAGGCTATGGAATAAAACTCAGAGTATAAACAGAAGGAGTTATCACACTTCTTGCCATCAGTTATCAAAACCAAATGAGAGCTAACCGAACTCATAAAGAAAATACTGGCATTATTTTGGCCTGTTCAGGAAAAATGATATTGGGGTTTAATTTAAACAGGGAAACACACTTTGAGAAATGTAACTTCAATCTTCAAGTACTTTGCAAGAATTACTTTGCTTAATGTATTATATGAGGTATCTGAAATAGAAAGCCAGTATTTTCTCCCTAAACTTAATCTCAAACTCCAAAATTAGGCCTTTGTGAATATGTGTGATCTTACAATCTTTAAATATTATAACTGGCATATCTGTGTATGCAAAAGATACTCCACTGAATTAATGACCCATTTCTAAAGAAAGATCTTCATGGAATGGTAGGTAGTGTGAATGTCTTTAAACAAATTTTGTAAGGATCATAGTTTACTTATTAATATATTTTCTTTGTAAAAGTTACTACACAAAAAAGCATATAATGAAAAATGTGTCAGTTCCTGTGCACATTTTCCATAATCACACTCAATTTCATGTGTGATTTTCTAATGATTTTTCTATACTCCGATTTATGGATACACACATCTGCTTTTTAAATCCGCTGCATTGAGATACAATTGTTTTGCAAAAGCTGTTTATATTTAAGGTATGCAAACTGTTGAGTTTGGACATATGCATACACCAGCATTACCATCTCCACAATCGAAGTAATAAAACTATCCATCACGTCCCAAAATTTGCTCGTGTCCCTTTGTTTTTTTTTTTGTTTGTTCATTTGTTTTGTGGTAAGAACACAATATTAGTTCTAATTTCTTAACAGATTTTAATGTAAAAGAACTTACTGTTCACTATTGACACTCTAGGACTTATACATCTTTTGTAACTTTAACTGTCTACTCATGAAAAAGAAACTCTCTGTATCCTTCTCTCCTGTCCCCTGGCAACCATCAATCTGTTGACTGCTTCTCTAAGTCTTTTAGATGCCTCACATAAGAGAAATCAAGCTGTATTTATTCTCCTTAAATGCTTAAGTGAATGATTTCTCTTAGCATAATGTCTTCCAGGACCACCTAAGTTGCTGCAAATGGTTTGAGTTCTTCATTTTTAAGATTGATCAATATTCAGTTGGGTTTCTTTCTGATATTCAAGATGCCCAAGCAAGAACATGGTGGGTCCTCCAGTACAAAATTCTGGATTTTCCTGGGTCTTCTTCCAGTAGAAACCATGATCAACTGTGTTGACAACACGGGCACCAAAAATCTGTATATCATCTTGTGAAGAGGAACAAGGGACAACTGAACAGACTTCCTGCTGCTGGTATGGGTGACATGGTGATGGCCACAATCACAAAAGGCAACCAGAGCTCAGAAAAGAGGTACATTCAGTGGTGGTAATTCAACAATGGAAGTCTTAGTAGAGAAAACATGGCATGTTTCTTTATTTGGAAGGTAATACAGGGGTCATAATAAACAATAAAGTGGAGATAATATGTTCTGCCATGATGGGACCAGCTGCAAAAGAGTATGAGGACTGTGGCCCAGGTTTGCATCCAACGCTGGCAGCATTGCATGATTCTCTGGTCATGCATATTTCCTGATTTCAAAATATAGGATATAACTAAAATAATTAAAATAGTGTGGGACTGGCATAAGGATAGCCAATTAGACCAAGTGAACAGAATAGAGAGCCCAGAAATAAACTCATGCATATGGTCAACTGCTCTTCCATGCAATGGGAAAAGGCTATTTGGTAGTTAAGTGGTCTTGGAAAGTTATTTAAACTCTCTGTAACTTGATTATATCATTTGCAAAGTGGGGCAAAAAAGAGTGTTCATTGTATAAAATTGTTAAGAATATATATATTCTTATGATATCACCTGACACAAAGCAATTACTTTTTAATTGTCTATTAGTATTATTTCAATGAACATATCCATTTTCCCTAAGTCCTGACACACACTGAATATTTTCAAACTTAAAAATTTTTAACATGCTAATGCATGGAAAAATGTGATAATTTTTTTTTCTAATTTTGATTCCATATAAGGGAGTATCTCTTTTTTCTGTAATGGACATTTGTAGTTTTTCATTCATAAATTACTTGCTCATATCTGTACCTGTTTTTGTTTTATTTACTTATTATACAGGGGTTTTTACATATATACGTGATATCACACTTTTTTTTCAAACATATTACAGTAAATTTTTCCATTATATATCTTATCCTTTAATTTTACTTGGAATTTTTGTAATCATAAAAATGTCTTCAATTATTATACCAACAAATTTGTCATTTTCAACATTTTGTTGGCCCAGAGGATGTGATTTATTTATGAAGGTCTTCCGTATTCTCATATAAAGATACATTATATTTTCTTTTAATGTGTCTTTCTTATTTCTATTATTGAAATAATAACTTTTAATCCATATGGATTTAGTTTTATGTACATAATGTATTTGGGACATAACTTTATTTTTTCCTCCAAATGGTTAGTCAGTGTCAGCAATTCATTTATTGAATGTTCAGATATTTCCTTATTAATCTGAATACTTACACACACATACTCACACACATTTTTCTGGACTTGCTTCTCTTCCATTTAATCATTTGCCTATTCTTATTGCAATATCACACCACTTTAATTTCAGAGATTTTTATGTTTTTGTAGACAAAATCTCCCACCCCACTTTGTTTGATATTTGACATCATAGCCTTGGGACCAGACTAGTTTCCAGCAGCTGAGTCCAAGGACTTTTGTAACAAAGCATGTGTACTCCAGTTTAATTTTCTTATGTGATTTATGTTGTTGCATATTGAGGATTGTAGAAGGTTAGGTGCTAACATGTAAAGAATTCATCTTTACTTTTAGATGAAAAATTTGAAAAAGTTATCCACTTCCTAACTTCTTTAGTACCACTGGGGTAAGCCCAGAAATTGAAGTTGAATGAATTGGCTGGTCTTATGAAAAAATAGAAGATATTTACTGAACATATTACCAACCAGGCACTCTAAATGTGTTATTTCAATTAATCCTTATAAATAGAAATGAACATTTCTACCCCTGTTTTCTGGAAGAGAAATGGATACATACAAGTTAAATAACTTTCCCCAAGTCTCACTGCTCATAGATCTTAGAGCCTAGGATTCCATCTCAAAACTGCATGAGTCCAGAGTTTTTATTTTTTTAATTTATTTTGATTGTGTATTTTTAAATTGTTCAAATATAATTGTCTCCAGTTTTCCCCCACCATGCCTCCCATCCCACCCATCCCCACCTCCTATCTTCAAACCTACCCACTTTGGCTTTGTCCATGTGTCCTTTATACATGTTCCTTGATAGCCCTTCCCTGATTTCCCCCCATTATCCCTCTCCCCTCTAGTTACTGTCAGTTTGTTCTTTATTTCAGTGTCTCTAGTTATATTTTGTTGGCTTGTTTTTTTTATTAGGTTCCACTTATAGGTGAGATCATTTGGTATTTGTGTCTCACCATGTGGCTTATTTCACTTAGCATAATGTTCTCCAGTTCCATCCATGCTGTCATGAAGGAA
>PVKM010045334.1:0-11980 GCA_004027735.1 Carollia perspicillata
GGCTCCGGCATTTGGCCTTCTCCTGTGGTGGAGGGAAGCCACAGCTGGAATCTGAAACCCACCACCAAGCACCCCCATTTCCACCAGCCCCATGTCATCTAACTCACCACCCAGAGAGGGAGTGTTTATTTCTGAACATCTACTACATGTAAGTCCTTCTACACATTCATAACCCTCTGGGGTGGGGGCACCTTTTACTATCCCCATTTCATAGATGAAGAAGCTGAGGCTCAGACAGGGAAAGTCACTTGTCCCAGGTGGAAGGAGAACAAAGGTAGTGTCCTAGCTCCACCCCTGGGGGAGACTGGGTAGCCCAACCCCGAAGGCCTCCCCAACCCCACTCACTTCGGCATGGCTGGCCCTGGCTGGGATTGCCATAGTAACCTGGGGCACACCTATGGAGAGAGAAAGCACCGGATGAATGGAGGGCAGAACTACAGAATCCCAGTGAACCAGCTGTGAGCCAGGGGTCAACGACCTCACAGTGCTAGAAGGAACCAATCAGCTTAACAAACCCATTTTACAGATGGGGAAACACCTGGGAGAAGAACAGGCATGTGCCACAGGCCACAGAACCAGTGTGGTGAGCATGATTAGGCCTCGAACCTACGACCTTCATAAGAATGAAGGTTTTTCTGGGAAGACTCTGGTTGGCCTGGAGCAGGGGGTGCTGGGGTTGGAGGTGAACTGCAACCTCAGATGTCTGAGGACCTCAAATGGCAGGCTCAAGGTTGAGGTGCTCAGGGAAGGGAGATGATCATCGTCGGAGGCCTGTGTATGGGGAGTGAGAGGCTCCTGGTCCCTCCAGGTCAGGGGGACTGGGCCCAACCTGACTCCAGGGGCAGCCTCTCCTGCACCCAACCCACCCTGCCAGCCACCCGCCTCACCTCTCACAGTGTCGCCCACTGTGGCCTGCGGAGCACGCATCACAGGTAGGGTGGCCGTCTGTGTCCAGAAAGCAAGAGTGGGTGGCCCTGAGAGCATGGGGACAAATTTCTGGTTAGAAGGTCAGCAGCTCTTCCTTCAGGACCGGGGGAGAAGGGTAAAGAAGAGCGGGTGCATGAACAGGCATATTCCGAGTTCCAACCACGTGCCAGGCACCTTGCCAAGAGTCCCACGTGCATTGCCTCATGCAATGCTCACATAAGGAAACGAGGTGGAGTGTATCATTATCCCCCTTTCACAAATGCGGACGTTGAGGCCCAGAGAGGGACATGTATCACATCTTAAACTGATACACTGAGGGAACGGTAAGGCCAGGATTTAACCACTGCCTTTCCGAAGGGCCTGGGAGGAAGCGAAGACTTCCTCTGTCGAGGGGTCAGTGGACATTCCAGGAAAGAGCAGGTACAGGCAGGAACTGAACTCACTGGCCAGCAGAGGGGGCTCCATAGCATGGGCATGGCTGGCAGTCCTGTGGTGTCCCTTGCTGGGCGTCCCCGTAATATCCCGGCTGGCACTGCTCACACTGAGGGCCAACTGTGTGGTGCTGGCAATCCTGAAGGGCAGAGCGTGGTTAAGGCTGGCCCCCTCAGGGACTACAGATCCCTGGGGTGGGAAGAGTGGTGGGACTCACCTGGCAGGCCCCTGTTTCGGGCTCACAGACCTCTGTGTGGCCGTGGCAGCTGCAGCGTTCACAGGTGCCCAGGTAGAGGCCACTGGGCATGCGGGTATAGCCTGTGTCACAGTCCTGGGGACAGAAAGGAGGCAGTGGGAGGGGCTCCCTCAGCAGGACCCATTCTGGGCACCAACCACTGGGTGGCAGGGCTGGGGTGGGCTTGGGGAGGTGGAAAGAGCAAAAGGTGGAGGAGCCAGGGAGCAGCAACCATAGAGGGAGCTGGCTGGACGGGTGTGTGGGGCCCAGGGCTCACCTGGCAGGATGGGCCCCGGTACCCGGGTGGGCAGGTGCACTGTTCCACTTCCCGGGCAGGGTCCTGGCCAGTGTCCTCAGGCACGGCCACGTCCATGCTGATGCCAGAGATCCTGGGCGTGACAAAACCGTGAATGAGCACCGGCTCTGTGCCAGGCATCTCCGGAATCTGATGGGCTCATTCATCCTCCCGACAGCTCTGTCCTGATGCTAACTAGGCGTCCATCCCCCAGCTGCTGTGGGGATTGTGGCAAATGGCTCCTACCTGCAACTCTCCAGAGAATACATTTTCCTCTCCCAGAAAGGTCACACACACACCACCCTGATCCCTAGGGTGACCAATGACAGACAGAGCGAGAGGACAAAAGCCCCTTTGCCTCAAAGCAGGATGACTCTGCAGAGCTCCACGGGGATGCACGGCAGGCCTCACCTGAAACTCCTCCCTTGCCTGGCCACTTCCCCTCCTGTGTCCCTCCCACCCTCCTTCCCAGGTTCCCCATGTGAATCATGTACAGCTCAGTCCCCATCTCGGGCTTGGCTTCTAGGCAACCTGACCCGAGATGAGCCCTGTGAGGACAGCGCTGGTATAATCTCCACTTTACAGATGGGGAAAATGAGGCACAGGACGGCCTCACAGCCTGCAAGAAGTAGAGCCGGCAGCCTGGCGGCACTGCATCGCACACATAGACTGGAGCTGCCTGCCCGAACCCCCTTCTGCCCCCGCCCCTGCCCCAGACACCTGCTTTCGGCTGGCCGCTGGCTGTAGGATGCCTGGATCAGGAGTGTGTCAATGCCTGCCAGCGCCATCAGCAGGTGCTCCCGTGTGGCCGGCTGCCCATCAGGCCGCTGCCACGCTTGCTGCCAAGGTAAGGACACTCGTGCTACAACCCCTGACATCCTGGGATGCGGATACCCCTGAGTGGGAAAAGCAGGGGGCCTCCCCCACCCCAGAAGGCTCCTGGGACAGTGTTGCTCACCTCCCGGAAGGGCACAGTGAAGGTACTGGGCTGGCCAGGGCTGGGCTCCCGGGAGGGGTGATGCTCCAAGACGATGCCATTGCCCTGCAGGACCACCAGGGGCTGCCTGTGCAGGGGCAGGGAGCCGGGCTGCGGCTGCTGGGTCACCGTGAAGCGCAGCTCTCCTCCATAGGAGGTCACCTGGGACGGGGGAATGGGCGCTCAGCTAGGGTCCCCACAGTCGGGCCCTGCCATGCCTCCCGACTCCCACCGCTCCCTCCAACTCTTCCACCTCTTCTCCAAAGGAGCCATAACACTCCTGCTTCCAAGCCGTTGCCTATGAGGTTTCTGTAGCCTGGAATCGCCTTTTCTTTCCCCACCCCTTGCCTACCTTGTCCCCCAGGAAGCGCGCAGGGAGGACCCAGAAGTAGGGTCCAGATAGGAGGCTGTGGAAGGAGGAGAAGACCAGTTCCCCGGGCACAGGGGATGAGATGCCCATGCTGGTGGTGTGGGTGCCAGCAGCGTTGACCAGGCTGAACTCAAGGGGTGTCTCAGAGGTACCGAGCACCTGGGAGAGAAGAGACCAGTATGCGGCTATGGCCTGGGACTGGCACTAAGTCCACCCGGCCTGGGCTTGGAGGTCGCGCCTGTCTGCCCTCCCCACCCCCCACTTCAGATAGGTACCTGGGCACGGTTCCAAGAGGAGCTGGTGCACTGGCGACTGACGCCCATGCAGAAGCACTTCAGGCAGCCATCGGGGTTGCGGGCACTCAGGTGGAAAGAACCAGCGACACACTCATTGCACAGGCGCCCCACCACGTTGTTCTGCAGGCACAGAGCTGGGAGCTGCAGGGCGGCCCACAGGAGGGGCTGCCTGGAGCTTGCGCCTACTCTGCCCACATTCAGGTGGGGACCCAAGACCAGGGGAGCCACGGAAAGAGCACGCGTATGAAGAGTGGCAGCCAGGTGAACAATAATACCCTCTTAAAGGGAGTTTTTGCTAATCAATCCTTTTTTCTTGGGTTGCTAGGCGGCTGACAAATGCGTTTAGATTTAAAATATAGCAACGTGGTTAAAATAATGACCGCTACTATTTATGGAGTGTTTCAAGCACTTTGCTAGTTTCTGTCCAACAATCATCTCATTAAACTCCTCCAAGTAGCTTGAGAGGGAGTGAGGTCTCCAATGGCTTCACGTGAAGCAACCGAGGCTCAGGCATGGAAAACGATTTACACAAGGTTTGCTAATCCACTGTGGGAATCAAGGTCGGGGTGCTTGACTCCAAGATCTGTTCGGTTCTTTGTTCCCATGATGCTCTTAATGCAAATGACTTCCCTCCTCTAAGCCTCTATTCCTTCACCTGGAAATTAGCAATGCTACAACCTACATCGCTGTGTCCACGTGAGAAAGCAAAGGCACAGTACACATACAGTGGTCACACAAAGAATGACTGGCAAAGGGTCTGAGACGTGAACCCAGGGCACCTGACTCCTCAAGCACCTCTCATGAGGGGAAGACCGGCCAGGCAAGCCCTTCAGCCTCTGGTTACGCCACCACCCACCAGCCCAGGAGCTATGGAGAGAACGGATCCTCCTTTCTCCCTCTCCCAGCTCTGTGCCAGGTCCCAAGGCCCCTGGGGGCAGTAGGGGACACGTGCGTACCTTACAGCGGCAGGCCTCCCCAGAGGTCCCCAAGCTGCCTCGCTCATCACAGCGTGCAAACTCCTGGTCTGGAGGCACAAAGCAGGTGTTGGTAGGGTAGGAGGAAATGACACAGACACAGTCTGGGCAGACAGGGGACAGAGTGGGGCAGCTCCCCAAGAATCGTGGCCTTTGCAGGCGGAGGGGCCAGGGGAAGGTGGCTGGGATACTCACTGGTGGGCCTGCACTTCCCACCCGGCTGGATGGGGTTGCCCTCATATCCAGGGGCACAGCTGGGGGAGAGAGTGGGTCGTGAGTGGCACTTTCATGCCCCTACTCAGTACAGCCTGCTTCCCCCAGCCCCCGCCAGCCTGTTCACCTCTCACAGCGGCGGCCTGTGTAGCCTGGGGCACACGCATCACATGTGGCTTGGCCATCTGTGTCCAGGAAGCAGGTGTCTGAGAATCTGTGGAAATCAAGTGGACAAGACATGGGAAAGGGCTACACGATGGGAAATGACTGCTGTTCACACCGACACAGCCGTGATGTCATGTTCCTTCCCATCTGTTCCTGATCTGCAGCCTCACAACACCAGGAAGACCGATGGGCCCATTATACGGAAAAGGAAACTTGATCTCCCAGAGAGATCAAGTGGCATAGGACAGTTTAGTGGCCAGGTTAGGATGCAAACCCAGGTCTCCCACCTCCTTGCCCACGTCTGCCCCTAGCATGTTGTACTGCCCGCTCACCCAGGCATATTCGCCCCATCCTGAGCTGGGTCCTACCTGCGGGAGGCATCGATGTATGGGCAAGGGCAGGGCCGGCAGGCAGTAGCCGTGGCCTTCGTGGCATCCCCAAAGAAGCCAGCCTTGCACTTGTTGCACTGTGGCCCCTCGGTGTTGTGCTGGCAGTTCTGAGAGGAAGAGGAGGGAGTGGCTCAGGTGCTACAGAGCAGCCCTCTGCCCCCAGTGTGGGCCCACACTGAACCAGATGGGCTCCTTGAGGGCGGGCCTCTGAGGCAGTGGCTCCGCCTCCCCCAGCATGCTGAAATTCCTCCACAGCTTTCAGACTGGGAGCATCCAGCTGCATCCTGATGAGGAGCTCATCACCTCACCTGGCAGCCTGTCTCACGGAAGGTTCCAAATGCCTGCTTCCTACTGACCCAAACCCACCTCCTTCTTCCAACCTGTACCCACCGGCCAGGTCTGCCCCTCTGGAGTCCGCTCCTTTGATGCCTGACAGCTCTTGAGAGACTTGGAGAAAACGGTTTTCCCTGCTTGAGGCCTCTCTGCTGTCAGCCCCACAACCCCAGCTGTCTCCACTATTCTTAAGAAACACCATGATTTACAGGCTCCTTCCCCTTAGGGCTGCCCTGCTAAGGGCCATGCTTTGCGCAGACTCTCCAGGATTGTTCTGAGCAGGGTGGAGGAAAGTAGGGCTTGCACTTCCTCATCTGACACTACATCTGTTAATGTGTCCAGAGATCACAGTAGTTTGCCTGGAGGCTGTGACATTCTGGAGGTTGTGCTAAGCTTGTGGGCACAGGAAACCTCAGCCTGGGCCTCCTACCCTGCTTTTGCCTCTTGCCCCAAGCCGGGTTCAAGTGCCAGCTGGTACTACTCACCAGGCAGTGGCCGTACACAGGGTCACAGTAGCTGGCATGGCCATTGCAGTTGCAGCCAGAGCAGGTACCCAGGTAGGGCCCACCAGGCACCCGGGTAAAGTGGGCATCGCAGCTCTCACAGGACAAGCCAGAATAGCCCACAGGGCATCTGTGGGGAGAAGACAAAGACCGTGGCCACAGGAACCATGAGGTCCCTCTGTTTCTCTCATCTTTGCCAGGGTCCCTGCTGGATCAGGCACCTGCACTCCTCCACACTGTGGGCGCGGCCGTGGCTAGTGGCATAGGTGACAGTCGTATCCATGGCGATGTCGCTCAGCCCCACGCTGGCCATCTTGGTATTGTACACTGTCTGGATGAGCACAGCTTCCAGGCTTTGCAGCACCTGCATCATCTCAGCCCGCTGCACTGGCTGTCCAGACTCATGGACCCAGTGCTCCTGTGTGTGGAGAGAGGTGTTTGGGGGGGGGGCAGGTTCACATGTCAGCGCCTATCCAGCCTGCACCCCCTGTACCCCCAGTCATGAGGACTCAGGCACCACCCACCTCAGAGAACTGGACCTGACGCTGGTTCAGAGCACCGGGCTGGGTGGGCGTGTGGCCTCGGGAGAGCAGGCGATATCCGGCACCCACGAGGACCACATCCGGCCGCTGCTGCACTGGCTCCAGCGTGCCACGTGCCAGCTCATAGCGCACCTTGTAGCGCAGCAAGCCGCCATAGGAGTCCACCTGGCCGTGACAGGGCAGGTCAGGGCAGCCATGGATGTGCTTGGTGCCCACTGTGTGTCCAGTTGTCCCCCTCCCCTCTCACTCCGCAGGCCTGGTGCTCATCTTGTGTGCCTGGCATGGAGCTGGGCACACACAGCAGAGATAGGTGAGACCTGGGCTCTGTCCTCGGGGCGCTCAGTCTGATGCGGGGAGGAGCACGATAATACTACGCAAAGGTGCCCAGGGAGGCCAGCGAGGGTCCCTCAACTCAGCCCAGGTGTGGTGGTGATCCAGGAGGGCTTTCTGAAGGCAGAGTGGACATTCCTCCCAACCTGAGAATCGGGGCAGGATGGAGAGCCAGAGCCCACAGCGGGCTGCATGGGGGCACGACCACACCTTTCCCCACAGCTGAGTCTTCTCTGCTGCCCACCAGCTTCAGAGGGAGCAGAGCCCAGGCAGGTTCTGGGCCTGTGAGGAGGGGTTCAGCCCTTCCCCTATCCAGGGTGGCAGCCAGGCCCCTCACCTTGTTGCCCAGGAACTGCTCAGGCAGAGCCCAGAAAGAGTCGTGGACCAGGAAGCGTCGGGACAGATCGACCAGCTGGAACTCCTGCAGAGCAGGGTCGACCAGCAGCTGGGTGGAGGAGAGGGGCGGCATGCCGGGCTGCGCGGGCATCGTCACGTTCACACCTGCGGGTGGCAGGAGGGACGGGTGTAGGGCTGTAGCATGTGACGGCCTGAGACAACACCTTGAGGGGTACTAACCCAAAAAGATGGGAACATTTTGGGAGAATTGTGATTTACAGAGAACCTTAGTCTCTCCCAAAGTGTGCGTGTATGTGTGTGTGTGGAGAGAGAGGAAGAAAGGAAGAAAAGAAAGAAAGAAAGGAAGGAAGAAAGAAAGGAAGGAAGAAAGAGAAAGAAAGAAGGAAGGAAAGAAACTGTTTCTTTTTCTTCTTGAAGCTTTGGAGCGGCTTTTCCCAAACATGCTCTGGGGAGAGCCAATGCGGTGGAATGACGGATGATGGTTGGGAACTACCTGGGAAACACAGGGTCAGAGAAAGGTCAAGGGGAATCTTTGCAGTAGGACTGCTCAGAGCCCTTTGCTTTCCACTAGATCTGTGGACTGTCCAGGTTGGAACAGCCCTCAGGGGGCAGTAGGAATTACATGGGGCTGAAGAACAGGTACCCAAGTCCTAGCTCCACTGCCCTCCAGATATGTGAGTCTGGGCAAAGGCCTCAGTTTTCCTATATGTAAAATGGGGTAATAGTGGCTTGCCTGACAGGATTATTAGGAAGATAAAATGAGCAAATTGATATAATACAACAAAGTGCGGCATAGAGGAAGTGCCCAAAAACCAGTTAGCTATTGTTTCTGTTACTCTGATGGGTCATCTCTCCTACACACACACACACACACACACACACACACACACACACACACACACAGAGGAATTCTCTCCACAGCATCCCCCAGATCTCCAGGGCAGCACCAAACATCCAAGAGAACTTTCTGTGATGATGAGAGTGTCCTATATCTATACTTTCCAACGTGGTAGCTGTTGGGAACCACTGTGTGTGTGGTTTTGGAGACTGCGGCCTGTGAGAGCAGGCTCTGAAAGGGGCTAGTAAGTCTCCCTGGAAAACCAGGTAACGCAGATGGCAGTCAGGACCCGACTCTAACACCGGGGGTTCCCGTGGGAATCAGCCCTGAAATGTACATTTTATCCTTTGAAGCTTGCTCTGCCTAGTATAGCCCTGTAGATATAAACCGGATGTTTAAGTTCAAGGCATAAGGAGTCAACTCCTTATCTCACGAAACACGTCTTAAAGACCCTCTGGCGTCAGCATGACTCACAGACGCTGACCTGTGACAGACCCCTGTGTTCCTTCAATTGTTATCTGTAGATAATACTGTTTTTGTATGACTGTAGCCTTTTTGACATTGATTGATGAGCTATGCATATATACACCTACACATACCATTCCCGATAAAAGCATCTGGGAGAAGGGCTCAGGGTGTTCTCCACTAGAGGGAATTGTCACCCTCTTTCCCACCAGAACAGCAAGATCGTGTCTAGGACAATTTATTCTCATCTGCAGTGGCTGGGAGAGCTCTGCAGGACGGAGCTCTCCCACAGGTAGCTACTAGCCACACGTGGCTACTGGGCAGTTGAAATGTGGCTGGAGCGACTGAGGAACTGAATGAATGTATTTAAATTTAAATAGCTACATGTGGCCAGTGACCACCACACTGGACAGCTCTAAGGGATGGGGAGCTCATCGCTTCCAAAGGCAGTACCTCCCGAGTCCGGGCAGTCTTGGCTCTTTGAAAGCTCCTCCTTACCCTGCACCAATGCCTGTCTACACCTGCCGATAGCTTTCCCCCTCGATCCTAAACGTGCCCCTGTGACTATGGAGGGGTCTGGCCCCTCATCTGCAGAATGACCATCCGCAACCCCGAGACCAGGCTGTCCTGCCCCACACCTGCCTTCCTCCCTGCCTTCCAGGGATGTTTGTAGGTCCCCCTCTATCCTGGTTACCATCCGTGCACAGGCCTCCTACTCATCCTGGAGCCCTGCCCACTTTGACCATCCTAATTCCAATCAGACAGGCCTGGGTTCTAGTGCTGGGTTCTCTAAAGTAGCTGTGTGACCTCGGGGGAGCCCCACAGCCTCAAAGAGCCTCAGGGTCTTCATTCGAAAACAGTAAAATCAGCCCCAACCTTGCTAGGACTATTGGCCATCTAATGACTGTGTGACTCAAGATGGAGTGCCAACCGAGTGCTTGTGAAGTGGTGCCTATGGCCATTATTATTCTAAACAAACCACGGGCCAACTTTGGGAGGTAATCACATTTTATAAGAGCCACTTGGAGGTTCCTCAACCCACGAAGGGGCACAGTAGGCAACATCTGCCGAGTGCTGACTGTGTGAGGCGCTAAGCCCTCCGCTTGCACCTTCTCTCCTGTGACGAAGGCAATGAGATGCAGGGCTGCCCGATGTCGGGTGGTAAATGACAGAGCTGGGACTTGAACCCAGGTCTGTCTGATGTCTGGGCCCGTGCCGTTCTGCCTCGCAGAGCAAGAGAACTTAGTCCAGGTGCCTGCCTTTATGTTTGGGAAAACAGGCCCAGGGAAGCCAAGAGACCTGGCCCAAGTCACACAGGCAGTAACTGGTGCAGCTGGAGGTCAGTCCCCGGCTCAGGTGCCAAAGCCTGGGCTATTACGTCCCCCTGAGGACGGTGGCACCTCTCAGCCTGTCAGGATGAGGGTGACAGGAGGGAATACTAACTGGGCCCTCACCATGAACCAAGCACTATTTTGAGAGGCTGACATAGATTAACTTATTGAGTCATTACAACAACTTGAGAGGTAGTTATTATTTTCTACCCGTTTTGAAGATGAGAAAATTGAGACATAAGATAGCAACTTGACCAAGGGCGTACGGGCAGTAAGGGTCAGAGCCAGGATTTGAACCAGAAATCTGACTCTAGAGCCCATCCTCTTCATAATCTGAAGCAGGTAAATCTCAAGTGTGGATTTGGTGTTTCCTAAGGAATGTATGTTTTTTCCCGACATGCTTTTCTCACAGGGCTTAGCACTTCTTCAGCAGCACTGTGTCCCTCCCGAACCTGGTCCCACGTGTCCAGTGCTGCTGCTCTCCCGTGTCTGCTCTCCCTCCAAGCCCATTGGAGCCTGGTGCCCGCCTGCCTCCCACCCACTCGCCCACCCACCAACGCACCCTTGAAGTCACCAGGCTGGTCAAAGCGCAGCCGGATCTGGTCTCGGAAGCGGCGGCTGCTCTGGCACACACTGGTAACGCCGAAGCAGAAGCAGGGCAGGCAGGAGGCGCTGTGCTCCAGGTAGAAGTGCCCGTCGGGGCAGGGCCCTGCAGGGGGGTGTAGGGGTGGGCTGCAGCGGGCTCCGGCAGGCAGGCCCAGCTCCACCCCCATGCCAGGTGCCCTCCGGCCTGATGGTGGTACCTCGCTGTGGAATGAGCTCCAGGACACCATCAGGAATGCCGAACACCATGCCTCGGGCATTCATGGCCTCACAGGTATAGGCACCCTGGTCTGCCTCCTTCACGTCTCGGATGGTCAGCGTGCCACGGCCTCCCTCACTGGTCACTGTCACCCTGGTGGGCCCCGAGACAGAGGCAGAGTCAGGCCTGGTCCAGTAGCTCAGCCTCCTCTACATCCTCAGCCCCCACCTAGGCCCAGGGCCACACCTGGGATGAGACGGGATATGGCCCCAGTTGAGCCGCCAGTTGATGATGGGGGTGGGGACACCGCTGGCCACACAGGTGAAGGTCACCGTCTGGCCCCGGGAAGCCTGGATCAACTCCTGAGGAGGGGTCACCACCTGGGGAGGCACTAGGAGACAGGAGTGGGGTGAGGGGTGTGAGGACAAAGGGATAAGGGTGAGGGGAATGGCTCAGAGGAGCCAGGCAGGAGGAGGGTTGAGGCTGAGACTGTGGAGAGGGACACCCAGAAACCAGCCCAAGGCCCTTAGCTCGCCCCCCACCCCAGCTCCCTGCTCACTGCAGCCAATCTCGTCGCTGCGGTCAGGACAGTCGCTCTCCTCATCACAGTGGAAACTGGCAGAGATGCACGTGTTCGTGGAGACACATCGGAACTGCGTGGGCCCGCACACGTCCTCAGGGCGCTTGGCAGCTGGGGCACAGAGCAGGGGGTGTAGGTGGCAAGTGGCCCCCCGCATTTCTGACCTATGCCCATGGCCCCACCCTGTCCACCTTCCCCAGGTGTTCCCAGAGACACTGTCTCATCTCGCCCCCATGACACACAGCCATCCTGACCAGGCCCTGACACCGTCGCCACAAGGCTCACAATGTCACAGTCATCAGTCGGCCATCAGACAGATCATTACATTACCCTGCACCCCCCACTCACTCCATCTGCATTCCCCAAAACCCAGCCCATCACAGCCACTCATTTCCCCCACATTCAGCCTCCTTTAGAAGCACAAGACCTACGCCAAAGGTACAGCTAAAGGGCTGGTATCTCTGGACTCTGGGTAATACCCAAGGCAGTTCTCCCTGCCGGAAAGGCCTTGTGAGGGGCCTGCCGCAGCTCAGACCTTGCTGCCCTCAGCCACTCTCACTGGCCCAGGATGGCACCTGGCCTGAGGCAGCCACCTGTGGACTGGCCAGAGGCCTAGAGCTGGCCTGG
>PVKM010045335.1:0-11972 GCA_004027735.1 Carollia perspicillata
ATCTCCAGCATCTCGCCGCGGCTGATGTAGCCGTTGCCGTCCAGGTCGTACATGCTGAAGGCCCACTTGAGCTTCTGCTCCAGCCTGCCCCGCGAGGTGACGCTCAGCGCGATGATGAACTCCCGGAAGTCGATCGTGCCGTCGCCGTTGGTGTCGAAGGTGCGGAAGACGTGCTCCGCGAACTTGGAGGCGTCGCCGTAGGGGAAGAAGTTGGCGTAGATCTTCTTGAACTCGTCCACGGTCAGGTGGCCGGTGGGGCAGTCCTTGAGAAAGCCCTTGTACCACTCCTGCAGCTCGTGGTCCGTGAACTCCGTGTTCTCCCGCAGGTCCTGCAGCACCTCAGGCCGCAGCTTGCTGTTCTGCTTGCCCATGGCGCGCACGACTCCTGCAGGACAGGACTCTGCTGGGGGCGCTGGGGCAGGACCTGGCTCCCCACCGCGACAGCCACCGAGCAGGCGGAGGGAGGTCCCCAGGGTGCCCTGTGCCCTGGGCTGGAGAGCCCCTCAAAGGGCCATGCGTCCCTGGGCACGGCCATCTCAGCCCCTCCAGGACGCGGTGGGAAAGGGGTCATCATCCACCAGCGCTGTTCCTTTCCCTTCCCCAGCACACACTGCACAGCACCACCCAGAACCCCTTGCAGCCTGGTGGGCGTGGCTGTGTGCTGACAGGCGCAATGTGGGTGGAGTGATTGATTCCGCCACTTCCAGGCCAGGTGCTCGGCCACTCTCTGGCCTACACACTGGACACAGAGTGCCCAGGGGAGGACTGGGGCCCCCAGGGAGCACAGACCCATAGTCTTTTTCAACCAGCTTCCTCCTCTGACCACACCGCCTTCTCAGTCCTCCACAGGGTGGTGGGTGATAATCAGCACTGTTCTAGGTGTGCAGGAGAGAAGTCGTACAGCAGCCGCCTGCTCTTCCCTGCACCCCCAGCTGAAACAGGGTGTGGATGGCAGAGCAATAACACGGAGACCCCTAAGCCCCTGGATGACTGGAGGGAGTGGAGCTCACCTCACCCCCCATCACATGACCCTGGAACCCAATCAGGAAATGCACCTGGACCCAGTAGAGCAGGGAGATCTGGGGCTGCTTGTGCCAGCAGCCAAGTGGCCCCTCAATGCAACAGTTGGGCGACTATGGCCCCCATTGCCAAGGCAGGAGCTGGTGGACAGACCCCGAGCAGGGGAATGGGAGGCCCGGGGAAGTGGGATGAAGAACCAACACAAAAGTTAAGGGCTCGCCTGCACGCCATGAAGAGCCCCCTCGCCAGCACAAGGCCGGCCAGCCTCAACCCACAAAACTGGGGGATCCTTCTCTGGAGAAACCAAACCACCCCTGTACCCCACAACAAGACCTAACAACACTACACATGGGGTCCCCCACAAAAAGCTGGCTGCCCCATCAGCTGCTACTATTTTTGTTGTAAAAAAATGATAAGGTGTAATCACAGAGAATGAATAGAGTCCAACGTTGACCATCTCTGAAAATCTTGAAAGAACTCTGAGCAAATATTTAATAAGAACAAATGTTTAACATGAACGCATCCACAGCCATCCTAGCTGTTTCGGGGAGACAGAGGCGTGGGGCACGGTCCTACTTCAGAGCCCTGAGCAGCCCGAGCACACTGGCAGGTCACTCACACAGCCCGTCTCCCCAGCAGATGCGCCAATGGCAGCAACACGGACTGCAGCCGCCGCTCACCAGGCACTTATGCCGTGCCGGGCCTGGGCGGCCGTGTGACACACGGTGACACTGAGGCCCGGAGTGTCAGGGAACCTGCCCAGGGCCCCACAGCTCAGGGAGCTGGGATGTGGACACTAGTCCACCTTGGGCTTGACCAGGGGGCAGGGCTCTAGCACAGACCCTGGCCCCTGAGGGGTGGGCAGGGCAGGCCAGCAGCACGTCCAGCCATCTCAGAGAAAGGCTGGGAGAGATCCGGGACCGTTTTTCAGGTCGGGGACGTTAATTTCTAATTCATAGAAAGTTCAGAACAACCACAAGGAGTCAAGGCCGACCTGAAGCACCAGGGGACTCTCCAGAGCCGGGAGCAAAGACAGGCAGAACTCCCCGAGAGCGTGAGCGGAGTTTACGTGGAAGGGCTCCTCTGGAGGTCGGCTGCACGTGAGTTCAGCACTGCCAAACCGCGCACTGAACGACGGCCACTCTGACGTCACGCGTGTTTCTCCACAATTACAAAGGAAGGGTGCGTATTCCTGGTGGGGGCGGGGAGGGCCTCCCTGCAGCACTACCGCCTCCCTCAGGCCCCATCTCAGTCTGATAGTCCAGCTCCCTGGGTCTGGAGGCCCTAGGCAAAGACCCCTGGTCCCTATTTGAGGTAGGGGAGCCTCTCATCATGAGGGAGACCCAACCAAGCTAAAGGCCGAGGAGTCTGGGAAGGCACAGCCTTCCCTGGAAGCATCTGGAAACACTGGAAATCCCATGTGCCTCCTCCCTGACCCCAAACTGTGTCCTGCGTCACTTTTTTGTGTGGAAACGCTCGTGCATGCGAGTCTGCCTGCTGGCGCTCTGCTCCCCGAGAGCCCGGGCCCAGGAGTGCCAGCCCCCCTCGCCCCAGCGTGTCTTTGGGGCCCCGTGCCAGCTGGTTCCTGCCCACAGCCGCTGCACGCCTGAGGATGCAGGCCCTGGCTCTCACGGTCCGGGGCTGCTGAGGGATGGGGGCAGAAAGTGACAGGAGGTGGCGGGTACTCCTAGGGGGAATCATTCATTCCCGTGGGGGCTGAGGCAGTTTGCTGAGGAAGCTGGCACGTGGAATCAGAACTGAATGACGAGGGCTTGAAAAGGCCCCTGGAGGTCTGACCCCGGCTGGCCACCTCTCGGGAGCCCTGGCCGATTCCAGGCCCTGGGGAGGTGGCAGCTGTGCTTGGGCAGGCGGGGAGGAGGCCAGGTCGCCTCCGTCTCAGAGGCAGAACTGAGGCCATTCTGGGGCATGCGCTTGTCTGGGGCAGGCGGGCTTTGGCCTTCCTGGGCCCTTTCAGGGCCAGGTCTTTGGGCAGCGCGGAAGCCACTCAGGGGCTCCCAGCAGGTGCTCCCAGCTGCTCCCTGGGCATTAAACTTGTTGGCCAGGACAGTTCACCAGCTGCCTTCCCCTGGGACTTCCACGGAGCATGAAGTGGAGTCTGTGAATGCCCGACGCAACCCCACTCACAGCCCAGTCACGCACCAGGCTGGCCGAGGGCGCAGCTGACCTAGTTAATGGGGGAACCCCATTCCGCTCTCTCCTGGGGGCTCTCGGCCTGGAGTAAGCAACCTCTCAGGACCAGGACAGTTGGAGGGTGGGATGCTGCCTGCGCACGACCCCTCTGTTGTTAAGCCAGTGAGCTATCTTCACTGACGACTGGCTGGCCACGGAGACAGCTGATGAAAAGCAAGCTTTTCTGCAGGACAAAGCCACCACTCTGGTTTCCAACAGAGGTGTCTCCACAGACAAGTTCTCCTCTGGGGCAGGGCCCTGACTCGGGAGAGGCAGGTAAGCAGGCGAGAGGCAAGCAGCGTGCAGCCTTGGCGTCTAGCACAGCTGCTCCCGGGGAGGGGGGCGGGGGCTGGTCCGGTCCTGGGCCCATGCAGGAGCGGGGGCCCTGGGGAGGCTCCGGCCAGAGGCTGCATACAGCGGGGCAGGCTTCCCAGAACCTGAACCGGAGACCACGCCTCCCAGCCTCCTGGCCCCACCCTTGCCATGCCCCATCCACCCGACAGCTGCCTCAGTTTCTCCATCTATAAGCTAGATTTGTCCCATACAGTAACTACCTGAATTCATACACATGCCCTAAGAGTAAAATACACACTGGATTTTAATGGCTTTTTTTTTTTTGGAAAAAATAATGTGAAATTTTCTATGAATAATTTTTCTATCCTGATTACATGTGAAATGAAAAATGATACCATTTGAGATACAGCAGGGTTCATTTAATCATTTGGTAACATTAATCTCATCGGTTTCCTTTTACTTTTTTAAATGTGGCTATTAGAAAAGTTAAAATCACACACGTATGTGGCGCTGCATTTCCAGTGGCTGCACAGACCAGGGTGATCCCTGGGACACTACAGATCTGTGGCCCCATGGACAAGGGACTCTTCGAGCTCACTGGCGCCCTGTTTGCAGGCCCAGCGCTACCAGTAACCCAGCTGGGAGAGGGGACCTTTGCCTACTTCCCTGCTTGGCCCCCTCAGTGAAAGATAACGGTGTTTGCCTCTCACAGTTACGTGAGTCCACAGGTTTCTATTTCAGTGGCTTCAAGAGCTTTGCCAGAGACCGGCTGCTATGAGGACCGGGGTCTGACCCTGGCTAGGAAGGGGACGTCCCTCTCGTCTTGGGAGGGTATGGAGGCAGGGCCCCGGAGTGGGGTCTGGGGAAGGGAGAAGCTAGAACACTGAGGAGCTCACAGGCACCAGTGGGCGAGCCGGGGCCGAGCCCCGCCCGACGACCTGAGGCCCGTTTCTGGAGGGCTTCCCGACACCCTGTTTCATCAGCAATTTCACCGGCTGGATGGGCCCCAGGCCAGTGGCCTGCGGTTGAGAAATCCAACAGAAACCCTGCTGACTGCTGGGCTCCCCAGAGCTTAACAAAATAAAACAGAGGGAGGGCGGCAGGAGGGAGGGATGCAGACAGAGCAGGCCCAGAACCTCGCCCCCGTCCTGAGCCCTGCTCCCTTTCCGAGCTCCTGAGGTTGAAGTGCCCTCTCTGAGGCTCGGGGAAACGCAGAGGTGGAGGAAAGAAAAACCCCTAAGAGAGTATTCGTTCCCTGCAGAAATGGCTATCACCACAGGAAGAGGACCTGGAGGTCACTATCCCCACACACCCACAGCCCCGAAAACACGGGTCCATCCACGTGACTCCCCACCCCAGTCACCCTGCAAACTCCTCCCCATCCAGCAAAGCCCAACTCTGAAGTCACCTCCTGGCAGGGGGTGTGTCCCAATCCCCCTGCCCCTGCTCTTCGCTCTGCATTCCAACAGCATCGTTTTGGCCTATTTCTACGAGGACCTCAGCTTTCGCCATGCCCTTCGCTCGTGCCATCCCTCGTTAGTCTGAGCTCCCAAAGGGGAGAGAACTCCGCATTCCCGCCAGTCAGGGGACCTGCTAAGCCTGTTCCAGCCCCCGTGGCCTGTCCCGCACTTGGCACTTGGCGGGTGCGTTTGTGGGCCGTCTGCCTCCGTGTCCACCGTGCCCCTGCAGTGCCCAGAGCAGGGACTGGCACGACCAGTGCTCAGCTAAAGCACGGGAAACAGCAGCCATGTGCCCCCAGGGCGGGGCGCAGAGCCAGCAGGAACAGAGAGGAGTGAGCGCTGGCTTCTCCCAAGTCTGACTCTCAGTGACGTTTCAGGCCGTCCCAGGACTAGGGACTGGGGAGGAACGTCAGGGATTAGGGTGGCAAAGGACATTCTGTGACTGAGACTTGGTGTTCTGGAAAACTCCATCTACCAGCACGGGAACATCGGGGCGGAGCAGAGGGCCTGGGGCGTGTCAGCCTGGGGGGCTTGGGATGTCCTCCCTTCCTGTGAATACACCCGTGGCTCCAGGGTCCCAGCCTGGGGGGTGGAGGGGCTTCCTGCCTTTGAACCTCTCACTTGAGAGGGGAGGCATTATCCCAGACAGATGCCTTTTGAGTGCTCCAGGGAGGAGTTTCCCAGCGGGACAGTCATAAACAGGCCTCTGGGGAAAGAATGGGGAAGGGAAGAGGAAATGCCTGAGAGGAGGGTCCCCTTCCTTAAGGAATCTGCCAGCACGCCAGGAAAAGGGCTCTAGACAGGACCAGAAACAAGGCCCTGTGGCTCGTCATGAAGCCGGAGTCGCTCCGTAGGTCCGTCCATTGGTGGGTCCCCTGTTTCTGCAGAGGGACCTAGGTGCCAGGCGAGCAGGGAGGGCAGGAGCCCAGGGGGATCCTGGCCACAGGGCCTGCCCCGAGCCCTTCTGCCTCGGGGTGTGAGGCTTGGGTGCAGGCCTCCAAGGCCAGGCTGGAGCAGAAAGGGAAGCCTCTGGATTGTTCCCTGAACCCCGAATGTTTCTGAGCACGCTCCATGCTGGGTGTGGGGACACCTGGTGAATGAGGCACAGAGATGCTTCCCAGTGCCCACCTCCAAAGGCTGTGAGGCATGGGGATGCTACGCCCAGGGAGCTGGAGTGGCCTGTCCCCGGGTCATGGTTGGGACGCCTTACAGGTCAGGTCTGAACTGGGTGGAGAGGCCCCTGGAGTGGCCCAGGTGGGCAGCAGGGGGTGGGGTGGAGGCGCAGGGCGGACCCAGCTGGGCCCCAGAGGCTGGGATGCTGGCGTCCAGAGTGACGGTCAAGTACACCAAGAGCAGTGCTGGCTGCAGGAGATGATCGAGGAAAGGGGGGACTAGAAGGTGGGGCTTGTCACGCCCTCGACCCCACCCGCCCAGCCCCTCCTGCCCAGCAGAGGCCCACGCCCCACAGACACACTAGGCACGAATGGACTAGTCAAGACTCAAGGACAGCTGGGCTGCAGGTCAAAAACTCCGAAACTGAAACCAACCTGCGAACCCCGCGGCTCCTTGTCAGGCACCACAGGGCGGGCCACAGGCTAATTCAGCTTTTGAAGGAAATCTCAGTGGTCACAGCAGGTCGGACACTGCAGACCGAAGGCAGGGGCTGCTCTGAGATTTCAGGCCCCGGCCACCAGCCCCTCCACCGATCTGACCCGGCACACCGCCCCGGCACACCGGCCCCGCACAGGATGGAGTCAATTCCTCCAGGCCACCACTGCTAACCGGAGTGACTCCAGTACCAGGCAGACCTGTGGGAGAGGTCCCCCCGGCAGGCGACAGAGCGAGTCAGGCTCCTCTCTGAGGCTCTGGCCAGGATGTGAGCCATGGCCCTTCCCCAGGACCAGGACCCCGGGCAGGAGGGAGGCCCCTACCAGAGAGCCCAACACCCCTGGGAGGGGACCCAGAGGATGGGCAGCTGCTAGGGGGGGCGGTTCCCAGTCTCAGGGATCCACCCAGACTAAGCCTCTCTCTGCTCCTCCGCTCACTGGGACCCAAGCCGGACGGAAGGCTGTGCACTCCAGGACTGGGGACTCGAGCAGGGCAGTGGGGCGCAGTCACCGCCCAGCCGGGCTCCTCCCAGCCCCGCCCCCACCCGGCCTCAGGGTCTCTTGGCTGTCTCTTAACGTCTCTGGGCCCGACTTTCCTGGACAGACGGTGACACGGGAGTGATGGTCCCTACCTGTTGGTTTACAGTGTAGCCTCGAGGATAAAGAGAAACGAAGGCTGTGACAGGCTCGAACACATTTGTAGCATCGGGCCAACCCGAAGAAGTGCCATTGCAGCTTCAATGAGACCAGAAGCCGGGGGCTGCCCGATGAGCCAATCACGGCCCCACACAGCCAGGCTGCGGGGCCGGAGGCTTCGCCCAGTGATTTTCGTCCACACGCCTGGGTCGACAGACAGCCTGGGACCCCAGGGGCCCAGACTGCTGAGGGGGGCAGGGAGGAAATGAGGGAAAGGATGGAAGAAGCCCAGGCTGACCGCCGCAGCACAGGGCCCTCAGCTGGCTCTCACCACCCAGACACAAGACCAGCTGCAGCTAGGAGCTGCAGGGGAGCTGCCCCTGTTGGTGGCCAAGGAACACCACGGACTGTCCACCCCCAGGTGTGCCCCGGGCAGTCTGTGACTTCTGACTGGGGTGGGCCATTTCAAGTGCCGTGTGGGACCCTGTGGGTGTGGGGCCGCTCCTTGAAGGCTGGGTAGGGGGCTGCCCACGGAGGGGTCTGGGCTCAGCTGGGGATGCAGGTGTCAGCAGGACACGGTGGCCCCCACCAGCCTGCAACACACAGGCGTGCACACACACCATGCAAAGCACACCACCCATGCCACACGTCACATACTGCACCATGTCACATACACAGCACACACACCAGACCACATGCACCATCACACCACCCACAACACACCATATGCATCATACACACCAGACCACACATGCCACACATACGAGGCACCATGCTCCGCCCCCACACACAACACTCGCCCTTCCTCTGCCCCGGAGTGGGACGGACCGTCTAAAAGCCCCGAGCCGTCTCGGGCTCCCAGTGTGGGAGAACCCGGGCCTGAGGGCCACGCTCAGGGCATGGGCCTTCCACTGCATCAGCGTGTGGAGTGATTAGGACTTCGCCCCAGGAATCTTCTCTTAGAGAAATCAGCATGGGCCGCACTTCCCACTCACCCCTTCATTCCACAGCCATCCCCACGCTTACAAAGCTTGCCCAGGCAGCTCACGCACGAGGATCGGAGATGGAAGTGGGGGGCTGTGGGCCTGGCGTGAACAAAGGCACAAAGGAGCCCAAGCCACCCGGGAGAACGGTCGCCGGGGACCAGGGTCAGAAGCGGCATTCCTGGAGGAGCCTGCGTGTGCGGGGAGGGGTGAGGGCGTGAAAAAGTGCGGTGTGCCTGGGAAGGGCTGGCTGGGGACACGCGGCTGGGCAGGCGGCTGGGCAGGCGGCTGGGCGGGCCCTGCACTTCATTCTGGGGATGCACCTCGGCTTCCCTGAGCCCCAGGCCTGAGTCTCTGGGGTGATCTCCCCAGGCACCTTCACACACAGGGAGGGGACTAACTACACGACAAGACAGACCAGTACAGATCAGTCTGGGACAAATGGATAGATCAACAAAGGTGTTAGGGAGGGGCATCAAGGGAAAAGAAGGAAAACACCATCAAGCCCTAGGAGTCCCATCTAATCTCGGGAAGGACAGCTCAGATCTGTGAAGTCTTAGTCCGAAGACACCTGCAAAGAATGCCTGTGAATTCTTTTTTGGGTAAAGGGGAAGGACTGAGGCGGCAGGTAGGTGGATGCGTGGGCATCTATAGGAAGCAGGTAAGAACTGGTTGCTATTAGCATGTCTGCCATTTCCCCGGCAGGATGGAGCCAGGGACCTGGGTGACCAGGGATCTGTCACAAGCCTCACCAGTGACCTTCCTCACCTGTACAATATGACCTTGGGCGTTGTGGCCCGAAGCGCATGCAAGCCCTCCGGACTGTCTGAGGCCCTCCCCATGGGTGGCTTCCACGGCAGCTGCAGCATTCACCCACTTAGCTGGAATTTACGTCCCTCCCCCCCGGGATCTCGACTGGCAGATCGCTCACTTAGCTCTTTTCCTGGTAGACAGCAGAAAGCTAAACTTCTGCCAGGTTCCTGCTTGGGTGGTGACTAAGTTTTCAATTCATGGGCCCCAAATGAATGGAGTCCTAACATATCTTTGGATAGAAACTGCAAGCGATGTCATTATAAATGTTAGACTTTGGTGGCCCCCTGGGTGCTGTGTCCGCTGACAGTGGGCTCCGTGTGTGGGGCAGGGTCCACCCCGTGGGGGGCTGCCCATGGCCAAGTGCCTGGAGGGAGGGCTGCTGCCAAATGCCTGTCTGGCATCACGTATGGCTCGGCACACCAATCCAAAACATTTCTTTTCGTGTTTTTACACTTGGAAGAAAACTTCCAGTGACTCATCTCATATGCTTTTTTATTCATGTTTAATGTCTTTGGGAAGAAATAAAAACAGTAAGTCATTCTCAGTGAAAATGGCACCAGCCAGGCACAAAGGCCAGGCGCCCGGACGGCCCCGTGCCCGCTGCCCCTTGGCGGCCTCACAGCTACAGCCGTCGGCTGTCATCAGAGGCTGTGCTCATTGTCAGCAGTGAAGACAGCTCATCAACGCTGCCTTCCGCTGCTTAAAAAAATCACAACACCAGGAGCCACAGACTCTTCAGGGACAGTTGGCTCCAGTGCACTGACTCACATTCTGGAAGGGTGCACGCACGTCAGGGAGCACCCACAGAGTGGAAACCGGTGCTGGGTGCAGGGGAGCACAGAGTGTACGATGCCCGCACAGTGCCGACAGCCTTGCTGGGGAGGCTGAGCACGGGCTTCCTCTCTGCTGCACCGAGTCCCTGCCTGCTCAGGTGCCCGGCAGAGTCCACAGACCCGGCTGGGACTGAGCTCCCACCCTGGCCCTTTTCCCTAAGGCCCTGGGGCTGAGTTCCAATCACCGGGTCCTGGCGAGGGATCACTTGTGACCCATTAGCCCCGCGCCCCAGACACAGGCGGGACGGGTAACTGAAGTCAGGAGGCGGGGAAGGGGGACGGGTCCGGCTGACGTGGGGGCTCCTTCCAGCAAACCCCAACTCCTCGCAGGCCCAGCGGTTTCAGAGTGGGTCTGTGGGCCTCGAAGCCCTGTCCAGTGTGCCCGTGGGGGCCCGCCTTCCTCGCTACCCCGCCCCTAAGTCTCTGAATCTCCATCAGAGACTCCCTGACCCAGATTGTCCCTCACTTCAGTGACACAGAGCAAGCGTTTGTCTGCTGACCATGTTCCCAGAGTAACTTCTGAGCTGAAAACTTGCACACGGGGGTCTGACGGGTCCAATAACACTCAAGGGGTCAAGGACAGAAAGTGTGGAACCTGGACTCTCCCAGCAGGGCAGTGAGGCTGGGCTGGGTCTCGCTCAGTCGGGACCCACACAGCACGTCACACGGAAATGCCCCAGAGCAAAAGCCCAGGGCCCCAGAGGGCAGCGATTCCCTTGCCCAGTTCCCTTGCCCGGGGCTGGCAGTCCTGCGAACAATGGACTGGTCCCCGTCCCTGCACTGACTCCACAGTGGGTGCGAGTGCCAAGCTGTCACTGGAGCCCACACTCCGTGTGTGTGACTACAGTGTGTGTGTACATGCACATGGACGCACCTGTCTGCCCACAGGAAGTGACATTGCAAAGTCATCCTGAGTCACTCTGAAAAAACCCCTTGACTTCCCACACAGGTGGGATTTCCCCTCCCCTCGGCCCTGCCTCAGACCACCGCAGTGCACACCGGGCCGGCCGGCCAGGCGGCTCTCTGCGAGGCCACCTGGGATGTGCAGACTAGACAGCGCACTGGGGGCCAGCAGCCCGACACCCAGGGGAGGCTAGCCGGGACCACGCCCTCCCGGCCTTTCTCCTGCAGAACCCCAAGTCCCCACGCCCCTGTTAACCTCACGCCTTGTGGAAGAACTGTCACTAAACAAATCTCTCTGAGCAACAACGACCTTTGAGGTGTATGAGGAGGGTCACTATTTCAGGGACTGGGGAGGCCCACCGGGGGGTGACTCTGGCTGCACGTTTCTCACCTCTTTTTCTCATTGGGTTAGCATGTTGAGGGGCCCGCCCCTCGGGGAGGACCCTCCCGCACACGCCTATCTGGCCCACCTGCACCCAGCCTCGCTTACCCCCTCTGGTGACACTGACCTCCCTGCTGCTGCTTAGCGACTCAGGTGACTTCTGCCACCGGCCCTTGGCACAGGCTGCCCTTCTGATCTAAGACCGCCTCCACGCCTCCTGCAGGTCTCTGCTCCAGGCGCCTGTCGGCGAGGCCTTCCCTGAGAGCTCTGTCCCCGATGGAAGCCGAGGCACAGCTCGCACCCCCCTTTCCTACTCTGGTTTTCCTCTGCACCTGATTGAGGTCCTGGCCTCTCACCCTTCGACTACAATGCAAGGTCCTGGGGACTGGCTCCACTCTGGCTTGCTCTCCCTGAGCCCAGAAGCTTCCCGGGATGGAGTGAGTGATCAGCAAATCCTTGTGCAGTCGATGAGCACAGGACCGCGAGGGCAGGGAGGAGGGCTGGGACCCTTGGGGAGTGAGCAGGTGCCCCCTGTCCAGAGCCCGGACCAGGGGCAGCGAGTGGGGGCCTCCCACTCACTATCCCCGACCGTGGATGACCATTTACGTCCATGTTCATGGGCTGCCTGGTTCCCAGAGCTCCTCACCTCTCAGTGGTGGCGGTGGCGGGGGTGGGGAGAGGTTACTGAGTGCCCCACCCAGTGAGTGCCTTTACAAAGGCGAGCAGGAGACGGGGGACCAGCCAGGACAAGTGGTGGGAGGAGCACCCCCTCAGGAAGCTCAAGGCAGGAGGCCCGCCCCACCACCCAGCCTTGGTATGACAAGTGATGCTGCAGACCACCTCCTGCGCCC
>PVKM010045336.1:0-11997 GCA_004027735.1 Carollia perspicillata
CTTATTGGGACTAGATGGAGTGAACCCTGTAAAGCACTCCGAGCAGCGGCTGACACGCAGTGAAGGTCAGCTTTGATCATTTTTCTTTGTTAGCTTCTCGCTTCTGAGGGTGGACAGTTTTGTTCTCACCTTGAATAAAACTATGAGACTCAATAATGACCAGGCAGAGGGCAGGAAAAACATCTAATGAAAAATTGGCTAAGAACTGGTGATAGAAAGGATCTTAGCAGCTCTCCCATCCAGTTCTCTTATTTTAAAAGTGGGAGAATGGAAGCCCAAGGAGAAAATATTTTTTCAAGATTACATAAATTCAGTTCAATGTATTGACTCTTTTGTCATGCCTATTATACTCCAGTGTTATCCACACTTCCGTGGATAATTGGATGAATAAAAAAAAGTCTTGCCTTTGCACAATATTTTTCAAAGTGTGAAACATACAAAAATAAAGTTATGATGGTCAGAATTTAACCCAGGAAATGCTGGATTAAACAAAATAAAACAAGTTTCTGGCTCGTGCTTCGCTCCTTTTCAAGAGGGAGTTTTGTGGGTGCAGCATATGAGAGAAGTCCTTCTTCCCTCGGAGTCTTGTGGGATTTGTGCTCCGTGGCACATCCTGTGGGCGATGTGGCTCCAACTAGAAGTTCACAGAGTATGGGGGGTGGATATGTGAAAACGGATTTATGAGAATGTCATTGGCACCAAGGTAAAGACGGGATGCCGGCTATAGCTTAGGTGGACCTGTCGTTAGGGCATAGAACCCCCTTCTCTCTGCCTTGTGCTGTTGTGCAGATCAAAGCTCCTTCCAAGGAACACTCCAGAGCACACACTTTAGGAATAGCAGCCTTGCCACCAAGGTGTTGAAAGAAGACGAAACAGCAAGATTACCAGACTGAGGAATGACGAGGGCAGGATAAAGATGCTAGCTACGCTGGTATGATGTCTGCCATGTCTACCACAGTCTCCTTTTACTTGTCACATTACCTGTATCAACACATTCAGTTCTCAAATCCACCCTTTGAGGTGGGTACTGTTAACACCCCCATTTATACACGGAGAAACAGACAAGGTGGTGCAATGATTTGCCCAAGGTCATCTAGCAAGTGGGTGGAGGGTCTGAAGTTGGAGTCTAAGCCATTGGCTCCAGTCCGGGCTTGGAATCTAGACAGGGGTGTGAATAACTTAGGATGCGATGCGTATGTCTCCTTGTGTGCATTCTATGCACAGATGAAGGACTAATCATTCAGGAAGATGCGCCTTTTGAGCATTTTGATCTCCCATGTGATCACAGGTGTGGGGGTGAGAGATTCAGCAGTCTCTGCTGGGGGGTGGGCAGTCCTTTCTTGCTTGTGTCTACCTTTCCCCTGCTCCAAGGATTTGCTCAGATACCGTCTTCTCCTTGTGTGCTGCCTTCTCTGCGCTCAGTACTTTGTGTATACTTGCCTGTGGCCCTTCTCTGGTTGTACCTTGTTTTCAAGTTATTGGTACAGATCTCAGATCTACACATCCCTCATAACACATCAGAGTGGCTTGGAGGCAGAGACAAGTTCTTATTTTTATTCTCAGGTTGACAACCTCAGGCCTTTGTTTAGTCATTACTGTTAAATGACTGAATTCAGAACCATTGGATAGAACGTAAAAACTCCCCTGAAAAGTGAAAATACCATGCTTGGGTCACTTAGTGCTATTCCCAGAATATTTCCATCTTTTTCACTTTCTAGCCACCTTATAAAATGGCACTTCCTTCACCTTCTTTGAAACTAGGTATGCCATGTCACCTGCTTTGGAAAACTAAATGTGAGTGGAAGGGATGTGACTGTTATGGGGGGAAAGGTTTAAGAACCAATGAACCATTCACACTTTTCCTCTACCACGATGGGGACAAAGTTTCGGATGGTGGCTGCTCTACCCAGCCTGAGTCTGAGAGTGGCTTGGAGCAGCTTCCCCAGCGGCCCCCCGGAGGACTTGGTGTGTAGGTAGGTGAGCAGTGAGCCTTCGTGAGTTTAAGTTACAGGGGTTGTAATGCTGTGTGTTTGAACAGCTCATCCTGGCGGATGCACCACAGATCTTCTGGGAGATGACGTTGGAAATGAATGTTACTCTGGCCAAATGTAAAGACAGAATGGGCAGGAAATGGGGAGTTTGAATTAGAGGCAAAGCTCTGCTGGGATCTGCTCAGAAGCCAGCGGTAAAAACAGCTGAGGGGTGGGAATGGAGCCATGTATGTGAGAGCTATGGGGATGGTAGAGGGACCTGGGAGGGCCATGTGGCCTGTAAGCCATGGCTAGGGAGGTGTGAGGAGCAGGCTTGTGCATGACACATGAAGGCATGGGTGGATGGCGGAGTGCAAAGGTCCCAACAGGTGGCCTGTGCTCTATTGTGCTTATATAGTATTGTTAAAATTTTGAATTCATTGTCCTTGTTGAAAAGCCCAGAGTTTTTACTTCTCTGGGAAAATCAGAAGGTCTTGGTGAGGAAGTGTACCACTTCCTGTAGACACACTGTGCATACTGCAAGGCCTCACTGTCTGTGCCCAGACCTACTTCATTTACTTCTTTAATCGCCTGATCCTTCGAGCCATTGGAGTGGGAGACCCCTGATTTGGACTTGGGACACCTAGGCTCAACCTCCATTACATTCATGAAGTGTTACTAGAGGTAAAACAGTGTGCTCCCGTCCTCTGGATTTTGATGGCAGCCACTCTTTCCAGCAATAAGACAAGGTTGTCTCAGGGTCAATTTCAGGCTGAAAAGAACAAAAATGCGTACGAGTGTGACACATATTGCCAAGACAAAATGATTCTGGGTTGAGAGAAGATAAAGGTGGAAGCTGTCAAGAGAAAATGGACAGTGGGCAGAGAAAAGACTGGTGGAGAGGCTGGAGTGGAGGAGAAAGTTGCATAAAGGCTTCCGAGAAACTCTGGTGAGACTGTTCCTCGGCTCAGCAGATGAAAGAAGCTGCGGAACAAACACAGAAGAGAACAAAGGCGGCAGAGGAAACCCTGCGGGATCAGCAGATAAGTCAGGGGAAGAAGACAAAGGGAACTAAATTTAAACGGGAGAAAAGATGCCTCTGCAGGGCCAGGAGCCAGCTAAAAATACCTTCAAGGCAACCAGCTCCAGAAAGAAAGGAAGGATTATTCACTGTCTCCTCCGATGTAGGACAGACACGGGGGCCAGAAGGAAGCAGAGGCGGCGTCAGGCTGCTGGACCCAGAGGAACAGAGTCGTGGTAGCAACTGACCAGGCAGTGGGGCCTCTGGCTCCTTGGCCTGCAGGTGTCTCCGCTGACTGGTTGCCTTCCCAGCCACTTCCTTTCTCTAACTCCCATCTTTTCTTTTTACTAAATGGGAATAATTGCTGGTCACTTAACAAGGATGCTGTGAGCAGCAAATGAGCTTTGGTAGGCCAGAGGGATTTGGAGGGCTGAAAGGTTGTGACAGATGGAAAGAGTGTGCTCTGCCCGATAACCTTGGCCTTTGTGTTCCCAGGCCCTCAGTCATGCTGGCCAAGGACACAGTTAAGGGATAGGAGACCTCTCCTTCCCCACTTTCTCTCCCTCTCTCCCTCCATCCCTTGCCTTCTTCCCTGTGTTCTTCTTTCAAACATTCCTCAATGTGCTTGTGATGTACATGGGAAGCCCTGGAGATATGCCTCACACTAAGGCAGAGTCTGTCCTTCAGGAGTTAATGGCTCAATAGGGAGACATGCACATGAACGCAAATAACTTCCTTCTGGTGCAATAGTGATAGTGCCACAGTAGAGGCAGGGGCTTGGCCATGAGTGACCAGAGGGGAGCAGTGTGGTCCAGGAGGGAGGAGCAGTGTGTACCAACACGCAGAGACAGGAACGGCACACTGCATGCGGGGGAGCTGCAAACAGTTCAGTGAGGGCTGGAGCTCCAAGTGGGATCTCCTCCAGGCTTGCCCGGGCTGTGGAATAGTGTGAGATGAGGCTGTTTTGTGCAGGGTCTTGAAGACTGAGCCAAGCACCCTTGTCCTGTTGTGGGAGTGGGGGTGGGACGCAGTGATGGGTTTGGAGCAAGGAGTGCCAAGAGCACCTCTTCATTTTAGAAAGTTTTCTCTGTAGTCAGTGTGGGTGATAGACTTAGGCCGGAGGTCTGAGCAGAACACTGCCCCCCGTCCCCACCTCCCTTCCTGATACACAGTTGGTCAGAATCCTGTCAGCAGACTGCTCGGAGGGAGGGAAGGGGTTAATGTTGGGGCTGAGCTGATAGTGATAAGTGAAAGTGCTAATTAGCTGAGGGCAGGCAGGCTTCCAGGAAGCTGCTCAGTTTGTGCTTCCTCGCTTAGGCTGAAGATAATATACCACTCATATCCCATATTTCTCCTTGGAGGAAACACCCCCTGGGGCCCAGTTTCCGTAACTGAGGAGCAGGGCTGGATGCCTCCTTTTGTCCTTTTCTCCTTCCTGTTTGCGTGTCTGTGAAATGAAGGGAGTGGGCGGGGTTGAATAATGCCATCATTAAAACTCCCCAAACAGAGAATTTCGTGGTGGCAGGAAGCTTTAAAGATCATGCGTGGTGGACATCTTTTGAAGGACCCACCTTACTCCTGCCATCTAAACCGAGAAAAAGATGCAACCTCTCAAGAAAAGGTGGTAGAAGTCAGGTGGAGATTTATCATCTTGGTTGGAAGACCCCAAAGTGCCTCACCAGACTTGTTGCTTGTTAGCCCGACTTAATAATTTTCTAGCAAGTTAGACTTTACAAAAATGTAAGAGATTCTGAAAAGGTAGCTATTTCAAATGGAAGCTTTCTGAATGGTGGAGGATTTTTTCCCATGGTCTCCAGCGACTCGGGCTGATCGGAACGTTTCCGGTGTTTTAGAGTTTCTGGTAGATAGTGGGTAAGATCAGGGACCTCAGGTCAGACAGGTTTTACATACTGACCTCATCTCAGAGCGGCTCTGGCCAAGTTTAACCCTCATTTAACCCCTCCTGAACCCCTCTCTGTTTCCTTAAACGGAGCCAAAGGTAGTCCGTACTACTTCAGAGGGTTGTAGTGGGCCGTTGGTAAGCTTCTCTGTAAAATGTTAACTAGGAACATGGTTTCTAGGAGGTCACAGGGCTGCAGCAGGTCAGAGACTGCATCTGGTTGGATGCCTTCAGTGACAGCAACAAGTCACTCCGATGGACCTTAACAAAGAAAAAACTGCAGCAGTTTACAGTTTTTGAAGGCTGAGGGAAGGGAGGGGCATGAGTAGGGGGAGGACGAAGCTGAAAGTTCTTAAATGTTTGCAAGGTTCCGAACTGCTTGAGATGGTATCGGAGGTGTCACTGCCCCTCTCTCCTCTTTGCCATCTCCTGGCTTTCAGGGTGGCTCATGCTAGGTCCCAAACAGGTACAGACAGTCCAGATATGCCATCTAGGCACACAAATTTCTGGAAGGACAGAGACCACATCTGCTGTGTGTCTCCACGAGAAGGGAGAGCATCCTTTTTGGGAGCCCCGAGGAGATGTCTCCACATGCCTTCTGGTCTGAGTTTGGCCATGTGCCTCTTCCTAAGCTCATCACTGGCAACGGGAGTCCATTGAACGCAATTGCTTATTCACACTGTGCCTGCGATCTGGGGGTGTAAGATCACCTTTCTCTCCTTCACATGGAGAAGAATAGATTTTTGAATAAAAGTGGGTTATGTTAATAAGAAGGCAGGAGGAAATGGATATGGGGTAGGCAACCAAGCACTAATTCCTCAGAGTTTATTCCGATATCTGTATTAGTTTGCTAGGGCTACTATAGCAAACTACCATAGGCAGGGTGGCTTAAACAATACAAATTTACCTTCTTACGATTTGGATGCTCCGGGTTTAAGTTGAAGGTGTCAGCGAGTTTGCTTTCTTCCAACCTCTCCCTCTCTCTGGTTTGCAGATGGCTGCCTTCTCACCCTGTGTCCTCACAAGTTTGCCCCTGTCTATGTTGTGTCTGTGTCCTAATCTCCTCTTCTTATAAGGACACCCATTATATTGAATTAGGGCCCACTGAAATGACCTCTTCTTCCCTTAATTACCTCTTTAAAGATTCCATCTCCAAACACAATCACATTCTCTGGGACTGGGTGTCAGGACCTCAACATACAAATTTTGGAGAAACACATTTCAGCCCACAACATCCTCTGCTCCTCTCACTTTATAGATTGGGAAAATCAAGGCTTGTAAAGAGAGCTGTGGTCTGTCTGAAATCATACACATTCTCCAGACTCACAGACTTGCACATTTTTCTACACTTTCAATAGTGAATTTTTACCTCCTTGACTACTCCACTAAACCTTAAAAATTAAGCTCATGTGTGACCAAGATCCAACACACAAGTTACAACATGTTAATTTCTAGTTGCTGAACTCTTGGTGGGAGACATGTGTTGGTTTTCCAACCAGGGGACTAGAAGTCAATGACACTGAAGTTGACTTGTTCAGAACCTGTTGCTTAGCCGGGAAGGAGGCCATGTAGTCCTTGAGACTGTCTGCTCCACAAAGGGTCACCTGGTAGGAAGATTAATACTTCCCACAGAGAAAGAACATTCATCTGGGATGGCAGCTCTAATAGCTCCTGTCCTTGGCTTTATTCAACTGGACACAAGGACATGAGTTAACCAGCTGTGTGGTATGGCACTGGGAAGCCTAAGCAAAGTTAAAAGTTTCCCCATCCCATCCCTCACGCTTGGGGATTCTCAGAGCCTTACTATGTCAATGCATCTTGAGAGTACACTTATGAAAAGGAATAAATACAATATATAGCGTTTCCTAAAATGAATGTGAACCTGCCCATTTTTTCAAGCTTTAGAAAATGCTAGTCTAGAGTGGTGCTCCCTAACTTTTCCCATCACCTGTTGTGCACAGAGCGTGATGACATTTGTTTGGCGTCCTGGGTAGATACTTCTGGCTGTTCATTGCCAGAGATGATCTTCGAGGCTCTGGCTGCCCAGGTCCAGCCTGGCTACCCTGAGCGCGGCACAGCAGTCGGGCAACTTGTCTAGACTTTCTGCAAGTTAGAAACCACAGGCCCGTAGACAAGACCATGAGCTCTGTCTACAGAGCTTCCTGGATTCCTCCACTATCAGCCTGTATACCTGACGATGGTAAGGACTGCAGATCCCTGCATGGTGTTTCTCTGGATGCTTCTTCCCCTCCTCCTATTCCCCATGATTCTCACTTTGTTCTCATACCTTTCTCTATCTTTCATATCTTTTATCGCTGTCTCTTTCTGCTTTATAGATGACAGACAGATGCATCTGCACACATGCACACAGGTAATAAAGGATGGTGCTGGTGTACATGGATTAAATAGAGGTCATTGATGATGAGAATAGATAAACCAGTTTTGGGTGCTTAGAAATGCCAGGCTCCATTTAGAATAAGACACACACACAAACAGCCCTTCCTAAGGAAAGAGAAAAAGCAGCTGAAAAGGAGAGCTCTGAGCTGGCAGAGGAGCTAGGGTCCCAGCTGCTCCAATAGTGGTGCGATAATTTCCCTGGTTTCCCATCATAGGGCTGCAGCACCTGCCCCCTTCTACTCCTGCTGTGCTGCAGGTCTAGGCAATGAGGACATACACCCCCAGCCTGGGCGCATTGAAGGGGCTCTAGCTCAGACACGGGTTAACTTGGTGTCAGTGGGCTGCTCATCTCACTCTCATCTCACACCGGATTCCACCAGCTCTACCTTTTCTTCAGCCAGAACTTATGCTTTAGTTATATTAGGGCTGGGGCAGTGCTTTGTTTGTCTCCATCATCTCTCCCCTTTTCTCCAAGAGTTCTGTCACCTGTTAATATGGACTGCATTGTATCCTTCCAAAATTCATAGGTGGAAGCTTCAACCCCTAATGTGACAGTGTCTGGAGACAGGGCCTTTAAAGAGACAATTAAGGTTAGATGAGGTCATGAGGATGGAGACTTAATCCAGTGTGACTGGTGTCCTTACAAGAAGAGAGAGAGACTCCAGGGATGTGTGGGCACAGGGGAAAGGCCACGTGAGGACACAGTGAGAGGTTGGCTGTCTGCAAGCCAAGGAGTGAGGCCTCAGGAGAAACCAAACCTGTCAGTAGCTTGATCTTGGACTTGTAGCCTCCAGAACTCCGAGAAATAAATTTCTTAAGCCACTGAAGCTGTGGTATTTTGTCAGGTCAGCCCTAGCAAAGGGATACACCTGCTGCCACCCACTGCTATGTTCCTTGACACTGTTTTCCAATGTGCATGCTCGTTCACTGACTGCTCTAAGGCAGGTTATTTAGTTTAAAAGAAAGACGCTCAGCTTCCTGTGTTTGAGTCATGGTCCTGCCACTTGCTGTCTGGGTCACCTCAAGCAAATTGGGTAACCTCTCTGATATTCACTTCATTGTCTGTGAGAGGAGAGAGTAACAGTTTTTCCAGAGGAGTGTTAATAGTAAGATAAAATTATTAACAATTCTGGTTTGTTAAATTGATACAATCATATCTGAGATAAATAAGATGGGTAGAAGATAAATTAACTAATATATGCTGTACACGGGTATTTGGCACAAGGTAGGGACTTAATCACTGTTAGGTCCCTTTTCTACAAATTCCCCATGTTCTCCCAACTCACATGCCTTCTCTGCCTGGTGCTGAACTACCTGCCTGCAGATCTCACATTGCAACTGCTAGACTGGTCTTCCTGCTCTAGTCATTATCTCCCTCTCTCTCTTTTTTTAACTTATTTATCCTATTTATTTTTTCTCCCCTCCCTGGTCAAATTGTAAGCTTCCTGAGGGCCTGGCGCATGGTAGGGACTTACTCTTACCTGTTGAATGAATGAAGGGATGAACGAACAAATGAATAAATGTTGGGGCAAAAGACAGATTCCAGTGAGCCCAGTGGGGAGTAAGTATCACGGTGGCTACATGTTCAGGATCTGGAGGCGAGGTCCAAATCCTGGTCTCCCCTCCTCCCAGCTGCAGGGTTTTGACCCAGCTGTTTGAATGGGAAGATCATGTGAGCAAAGAGCTTACATGCAGAGAATGGTGCCTGCAGGAGCCCGAGAAACATCGGGTATAGCTCTGGCAAACTGTAGGGAAGTTGATGAGGAAGCAGTGATGAGGAACAACCAGGACTTTTTTTTCATCTTCGAATGAGAAGGAGAGGAGAGTAACTGGATAATGATGAGAGAAACAGGCTGCAGAGGACATGAGTGGAATTCCTGTCTCTGTGTGAGCTACTTCTCTGCTGGACCATTGTGGTTCCACGTGTACCACACTCAGTACCACGCAGTAATTTTGGGACCAGGCATTTCTGCCGAGAGTAGATCCATAAGAATAATGAGGTCCAGCTAGCTGGGCTTGTCAACTCTTCCCATGGGTGTGGAGGCAGCTGTGCTTCCCACTGTATCTATTTTATGAGGACAGTAAGGCTCTCAGCAGGTTACCACTTACCTGAGATCACAGAGCTGCCAGTCCAAGCGCCGAGCGCCAAGCTTCAAACCCAACCCCCCTGAGTCTACTGTTAGTCAGTGGTCTTTCTAGTCATCATGGAGTGGGGAGGAAAGTAGAAATTTTGGAACCACTGCCTCCAGAAATAAAACCCACTCTTGTATCCTTATGTAAGTGTTACTCTGGATTCTCCTGAGAAAAAAGTAGGTTTTCTACTTTTGTAAGTTTGACTTCTGTGATGTGGGAGTCGAATTTAATGCCATGGGGTGGGTCAATGTTTAAAGCAAACAGAGAGTGGGGAGCCAAGTGTCTCTTACCAGGAAAAAGCAATTGTCTTTTATTGAAGTTTTTGATTCTCAAGAAAATTTCCTACAGTAGGTGACATGAAATCGCCTGAGGGCCGGTTGTTGGAACCCAGGAGGGTCCCTCCTAAGGTCGACTCAGTGGTGTAGAAAGAGGCAGCTCACTGTAGAGTGATGCAGACATGGTACACTGGGGGCTTAGAGTCCTAGCCCATGAGTGTTTTGTTTGGAATGCACAATATATTACATTCAAAACATTTTTTAGGGGCCAGTATTAAAAAATACGACTATTTCACTCAATTTCTCATTTTTTGGAAAAAAAAAAAAAAGGCAAGCTCTGGCAACAGTGGACCCTGTACTATGGCAATGATTGGATGGATCATATAGGGGTTCTCCCTTCAAGTGAGGCTTGTGTCCTTCAGCTTGTGACGGCCCTCCTGTTTCACTTATTACCTTCATGGCCATTTTGTTTGTAATCCTTGAACTAATGCAGATGGCACTGCTCTGGGTGTAGGAGACATGAAGACGAATTCTGATACCAAGATAGTATGGGGGTGTTGGGCCCATCTCTTCAGCTCACTAGACCTTGGATAATTCATACACAAAAGGGAATATTATCTTATCATGTGAAGTTGTCTAGAACAGCTGATTAATTCATCAATGGACTCATTCAGTTAATGTTTATTGCATATATCTCATGGAGAAGCGGGTGTTGTGAGACTTATTATTTAGTGGAGGAGACATAATTACAGAGTGGGCAAATACAGGGTACCCTGAGGACACATTATAGGAGCATCTTGCTCAGGCTAGGGTTGAAAGAAAGCCTTCAGGAAAAAGTGAAGCTTTTTTTTAAAAGGCTTTATTTATTTATTTTAGAGAGAGGGGAACAGAAGGAAAAGGAGAGGGAGAGAAACATTGATGTGAGAGAGAAACACTGATTGGTTTCCTCTTGTACATGCCCTGACCGAACAGGGACAGAGCCCACAACCCAGGCATGTGCCCTGACCTAGAATCGAACCGGTGACCTTTTGCTTTGTGGGATGACACCCAACAGAGGCACACTGGTCAGGGCAGAAGTGAGGTTTAAATTGAGACTTGAAGGACGAACTGCAGTGGTAAGGGACAGAGGAGTGTCAAAGGCAAAGAGAACAGCATGTACAAAGGATGGAGATCAGAGAAAGCATGGCATGTTTGAGAAACTTCACGGAATGTGATACAGCCAGAAAAGGATGGAAAGTGAAAAAAGAGCCGAAGTTGGAGAGATGAACAAAGGCCAGATTATGAAGGGATTTGGAAGGCTTGTAAGGCCAAGAAGTGCTGTGGCCAGTTTTAGTTTAAGACTTTAAATGTTGAGACTTGTCTACCTCTGTAGCTATTCAAGCAGACTGAGCAAGTGGACCGAACAGATCCCAGGTATCAACGTGAGTGCAAGAAAGCCTTCCCCTAAGAGTAAACAATTATTAGCTAGTTTATGGTGGATCACAGTTGAGTCTGATGAGATGGACTCATCACCTAAATGCGTTTACACCTAGCAAATAGAACACACAATGAAAAGATACTTGTAATGAATTTTATTTTAATAGGAAACAAAAACTGCGTAGATCAGCTCCCTTAGTCTCGGGTAGCTTGACAAATGCACTGTATTTGTCAACTAACTGAACTGCTGGTGAAGGACATCTGAAAAATTAATCAGCTTCCAAATGAGTTTCCCAGAAAACCCGTACTTATCAAACTTCCAACGGTAACTGCAGAATGGTTGCCTGGGTGACATTTAAACTTAAAGATAGTAGCAGAAAAAAAAGTGTCACTCGGGGCTCTTTTAAATTTTGATCTCTCTAAGTTTCTGGAAATCTGGGCCTTCTTAAGGGATAAGGTAAGAGTTATTTAAATAGCACCAACTTTTAGTTGACATTTCCAGGTAATTGTGTAAAAAAATATCAATCCAAATACATAGTTCACCTGAAACACCATTCCAAAAAAACCTATGCACCCCGATGTTCATAGCAGCACAATTTACAATAGCCAAATGTTGGAAACAACCTAGGTGCCCATCAGTAAATGAATGGATCAAAAAACTATGGTACATATGCACAATGGAATTCTATGTGGCAGAAAGAAAAAAAGAGCTCCTACCCTGTGCAACAGCATGGAAGGGATTGGAAAGCATTATGCTAAGTGAAATAAGCCAGGCAGTAAAGGACAAATTCCATATGATCTCACCTTTAACAGGAACCTAAGCAACTAAACAAACAAGCAAGCAAAATATAGTCAAAGACATTGAAATAGAAAAGGGGATGACAG
>PVKM010045337.1:0-11999 GCA_004027735.1 Carollia perspicillata
CCAGACACCTGGGTGAGGAAGCCAGACTGCCTCCACTTACCCTACACAGTTGTTTACATATCTTGATTATTTTGAATAGTGCTGTGATGAAAATGGGAGTGATAATATTTCTTTGAGATCCTGATTTCAGTCTTTTGTATACATAACTAGAAGTGGGATTGATGGATCTTATGGTAGTTTTTGAAAGGTTTTTGAGGAACCTTTATACTGTTTTCCATAGCAGCTACACTATTTTTATTTTGCACTCTCGCCAACAATGTACAAAAATTTCATTCCCTGCATATGCTTGCCAAAACTTGTCTTCTTGGATGTGGAAATTAATGTTTTCCATGAAATTTGGGAAGTTTTTAGGCATTATTTCCTCAAACATTCTTTTTCTTTCTCGTCTCTCATTTTGGTACTGACCTTACACATATGTTGTTATGCTTAATGGTGTCACATTTTTGATTTTTTTTCTTTATTTTTTCTCTCTCTATTCTTCAGATTGTGTAAACTCTATCAGTCTCTTCTTGATTTTGCTGACTCTTTGTTCCTACCAGCTCAAATTCACTGCCTAACCTCTCTAATGAATTTTTCACTGTAGTTATTGTATTTTTCAACTCTAGAGTTTCTGATCTCACCTACCCTCCAAAATTATTATTGTTGTTATTATTTACTTGCTTTTAAAAATTATTTGTTTAGTGATTTGGCTGAACTAATTTGGTATAGTCTGGTTTCTCTACAGTGTTTAGCTGCTGATTTGTCTGCTTGGTTGTTTTCCTTTATTGTTCTCTTTGAGGCTGGATGCCTTTGTGTTACCTTTGGGTGAGCATTAGCTACTGAGTTGGCAGAGGGTATGCTTAAGCCCCCTTATAAAGTTAGATTTACACATTTTTGCCATCGGATATGTGTATGGTTGTGAGGTTATTGTTATGGTCTAGGGGGCTGGGGGTTTGGGTCCTATATCCATCCAGGGAGTAGTAGCTTTGAATTTGTTCTGCTCCTGAGGGAGTACAACCTTGGACATGTACACAGTCTTTCACATTGCCAGAGATGAGTCTGAATTTAGTTTTAATCCTGGCCTCTTATAAGTTACCCCTGGATTAGAATAGATGGTTGTTCAATCAGTGTTTGGCAGAGGTTGTGTTTAAGCCTCTTACAAAAGTGAGCCTCATGCCATTCCATGTGATTGGTTTGTGTGCATTTTGGGGAGTGCTTTCTTGTCTGCCCCATGTCTTGCTCTGAATTTTTCTGAGTGAATGAAGGCTAGTCCATAAACTGGCTGTGACCTTAAGAGGGCTCTTTTTGGCTTTCTCTTTCCTTGGTTTATTCCATTAAACTTATGGTTGCTGTGTTGTTTTGCTTGTATCATGGAGCTACGAGCTTTCTTTTAATGTCTACCAAGATCTCTATTGTTTAGACATGGAGTTCTGTGCTTTCTGTTCCAAATGAAGTCAGTCACCTCAGGAACTTCTCTAAAGTTATTTGTCCTTATCCACAATTGGAACTAAGACTCCAGCTTATAGCCAAGATGGAGGCATAGGTAGATACACTTTGCCTTCTTACATAACAAAAAGAAGGGCAACAACAAATTTAAAAACAAATAATAACCAGAACTATCAGAAAATCAAACTGTATGGAAGTCCAACAGTCAAGGAGTTAAAGAAGAAACATGCATTCAGACTGGTAGGAGGGCGGAGAGGGGAAGTCGGGGCAGAGAGGACGCCTGGCAAGGTGGCGGCTGGCAGACCAGGTGGTCCCATATATGCATGCAGATAGACCAGGAGAAACAAATGGGGAGGGAGACAGATAGTGCAACCTAGGGTTCTAGGTGGATAAATAAAACCTCAAACCTCTGACTGTAAAATCCTGTGGGAGTTGAGGCAGCAGAAAAAACTCTCAGCCTCACAGGAGAGTTCATTGGGAAGATCCATATAATCCTAGAATATACACAAGCCCACCCACCTGGGAATCAGCACCAGAAGGGCCCCATTCCCTTGGGGGTAATGGGGAGAAGTTGCTGAAAGCTGGCTGAGAGCTGAGCAAGCAGCATTGTTCCCTCTCTGACTCCTCCCCCACATACAGCCCCACAACACAGTGACCTGGGTTGCTCCACCCTGGTGAATACCTAAGGCTCTGCCCCTTATAATGTCACAGGTATGCAAGACAAAGAAATATGGCTCAAATGAAAGAATAGATCAAAACTCTAAAAGTAGAATTAGATGATGAAGAGATAGCCAACCTATGAAATGCAGAGTTCAAAACACTGGTAATCAGCATGCTCATAGAAATTCATGGTTGAGTATGGTTGCAAAATAGAGGAAAGTGAAGGCTAAGCAAAGTGAAATAAAGGAAAATATGTAGAGAACCAACAGTGAAGGGAAGGAAACCAGGGCTCAAATCAACGATTTTGAGCAGAAGGAAAAAATAAACATTTTGTCAGAACAGAATGAGCACACAAGAATTAAAAAAAAAAAAATGAGGAGAGGCTTAGGAACTTCCAGGACAACTTTAAATGTTCCAACATCTGAATCATAGGGGTGTCAGAAGAAGATGAAGAGCAAGAAATTGAAAACTTACTTGAAAAATAATGGAGAACTTCCATAATCTGTCAAAGGAAACAGACTTCCAGGAAGTCCAGGAAGCTCAGAGAGTCCCAAAGAAGTTGGACCCAAGGAGGAACACACCAAGGCACATCATAATTACTTTATCCAAGATTAAAGATAAGGAGAGAATCTTAAAAGCAGCGAGAGAAAAGGAGACAGTTATCTACAAAGGAGTGCCCATAAAGTTATCAGCTTATTTCTCAAAAGAAACCTTACAGGCAAGAAGGGACTGGAAAGAAATATTTGAAGTCATGAAAGGCAAGGACCTACAGCCAAGATTACTCTACGTAGTGAAGCTATCATTTAATATGAAAGGGCAGATAAAGTGCTTCCCAGATAAGTTCAAGTCAAAGGAGTTCCTCATCACCAGGTCCTTATTGTATGAAATGTTAAAGGGACTTACCTAAGAAAAAGAAGATGATCAAAAATGTGAACAGTAAAATGACAATAAACAACTATCAACAACTAAACCTAAAAAAAAAAGAAAAGAAAAATAAACTAAGCAAACAACTAGAACAGGAACAGAATCACAGAAATGGAGATCACGTGGAGGGTTATCAGTGGGGAGGGAGAGGCCGAGGAATAGGGGAAAAGGTACAGGGAATAAGAAGCATAAATGGTAGGCACAAAATAGGCAGGGAGAGGTTAAGAATAGTACAGGGGACGAAGAAGCTAAAGAACTTATATGTATGACCCATGGACATGAACTGAAGAGGGGAATGCTAGAGGGAAGTGGGGTTCAGGGTGGAGAGAAATGAAGGGGAAAAAATGGGACAACTGTAATAGCATAATCCATAAAATATACTAAAAAAAAAAGAACTAAGACTATAGATATGTTCCAGAAAGTTAGATTTCTAATTTAATTGCATTCAGATCAGAGCGCTTGGTGTGGTACATATGATACCAGTTCTTTGAAATTTTTTGACACCTGCTTTTTGGCCTGTCATTTAAGGTATTTTAGTAAATATGACATGTGCATTTGAAGAGATTGTGATACTTTTTCAAATGTTGCTACCCAGTTCTTTATGTGTCTAGTAGGTGAAACTTGATTATAATAAAAAATTATTGAATTTTTGTGGCTTTACATGACTCAACCCCAATGTAAGTCTTATAGTTACAGACCTTTGTACCCCATAGCCGGTCATTGATTTCAGGGTTTTTATACAAAGTATGTTTACCATAGGTATCACAGATGATCAATCTAAATTAATGAAATTTTTGAATAATAAATAATTCCTAAAAGGCAAAGTAAAATAAAAAATAAAAAATTACATGTCCTTTTTCTGTCTAGTCATTACATTTTGGCTATTGTTAATTTCTACTAGGTTATTTTGTACTTTTTATTTATGTTATTTTTCTATTTTACTTTTCCTTCTTGTGCTTTTGAATTTATTAAATATTAACTTATTTAATTTCACTTTTGTACTAGTCTCAACATTTTTATTCAATTTTCTATTCTTTGTATATCTTTGAAATTTTAGTAAGCATTTTAAGCATAGTTTAAAGTTAATTTTTTATCATCCTCTTGAACAATACAAAGACCTTTGAATTTTTTAACTCCAATATCTTTCCCAGCTTGCATGAAAATATTTTATCCTTTTAGTTCTATTTATTAGTTTTAACAACAGAAGTAAAAATTATTTTTGCTTTTTACCAGCAGTGTTTTTTTAATTTTATCCTGTTAATCACAGATTTATAGTATTATTTTGTTTTTTTTTTTTTGTCTCAACATTCTTTTCTGCATCTTAGGACTTTCTGATGAAATAATTTTTCTTCATCTTGAAGTATGTCTTTTAGACATTTCTTTGTGAGAATATGTTGGTAATAAAATATCTCTTTTTGTTTATATGAAAAGTTTTTAATTTGCTCTTTATTCTTAATGATTGTTTTCCTGTATAAAATACCTGTTTAACAGGCATTTTCTTGTCATATTTTTGTTATTGCTGTTACATTCAAATTGCTCTGTTTGTCTTTCTTTTCTTTTTACTTTGAAGATTTTCTCTTGAGCTTTCTGTTGTGAAAGTTATTAAGATGTATCCGAGTATGGCTCTCTTTTGTTTATCCTGATTAGGACTTTTCATGATATCTGAGTGTTAGAATTTTTGTCCATTATCAATACTGAAACATTCTTAGTCATGATCTAATCATATATTGCATTCACTTATATTTTAATTTTCCTTTTGGGATTACAGTTATGTTATACATTTTCAAAACTTGCTTAATTTCTCTTAAGGTGTTTTATATATTTTTTATCTTTGCCTCTGCTGTTTTATTTGTAAATTTTTTGGATTCTAATTCACTATTTCTCTGAAGCACTTCCATGTAAATTGTTATTCAAATCTTCTATTTTGTTTTAGTTTCAATTATTAAATTCCTTGTTTCTAGAGGTGGCATAATATTCTTCAAGTGTGTCTCATAATTTTTATTTCTCATTATTTACATTTTAATTCCTCTTTTATTTTTTAATACTATTAAACATACCTACATCTCATGTCTGAGGACTGTGGATATGTTCTCCTGCTCTCATCCTGCAGTTTTGTTTTCTTATTGTTTACTTTGTTATTTCTCTTATTATGAGGTCATGTTTCTCAGACTTTATTTGTGGTATGTCTTTGAGGCCAGGGCTAAACTGTGGTCTTTCAGGAAGGATTTCGGTTCATTTCTACCAGGAGCCTTGAACCACTAGCAACTTATGTCTATTTTAAATTGAATTTTTGCCTTGCAGTATTTTGTACTAGGCCAAAAATATAGATTTGGACCAAGTACAGGTGAATTCTGGGCCTATGGCTGTGAATTTTATGAGATTTTTATCCCCTGTAAACCCAGGGCTAAGACAAGACACAAGTTTGCTTGCCAAGTTGCCTTTCTATCTGCTTTTGCAAGGTTAGTTTTTTTAAATGTTTTAAGTGTGTAGCTTTTTTGTTGGTCTTGAACGTATTCAAGATTTCTAACACTAACTGGATACAGTATTTGTCTTCTATTCCCTGTACACAGGTAATTAAAACCAAGCTATAGTCACTGGGATCCATAGAAACCCTGAGAGCTCAGTGTGCTTGCTTACCTTTCTCTAACAACCCTAGGGAATTTCCCTTGCTTTCTTGCAAGCCCAACCATACATTAAAATGGTCTCTTAAAATATGTTATTGTTTATATGTATATATATATTTTTTATTTTAATTGTTGTTCAAGTACAGTTTTCTGCCCTTTACCCACATCCCAGCCTACCCCCAGCCCTCCTCACCTCCTGTTTTTATATATTTTATGATAAGAATATTTTCAGATAGTTGTCTAAAGTGTACTCATAAATTATCAAAAGTGCAGAATATCAACATGATTAAGGTACTGAAATCTTTTTTTAACCTTGCAACAATTTCTGATAGAAAACAACCCAATAATAATACTATTCTTTCACCAAGAGAATTGATGAAATGAAGTTTTTGTTTTAGTAGTTTCTATTAGGTAACAGATATTTGTAAAGCACAGTTAAAGAGTAGTAGTTCCAATATATTTGTATATTTTTATTTTTATTTTTTGTGTATATATATATATTTTATTGATTATGCCATTACAGTTCTCCCATTTCTCCCCTTCATTCCCCTCCACCCTGCACACCCTCTCCCACCCACGCTCCCCCCCTTTAGTTCATGTCCACGTGTCAGAAGTTCTTTAGCTTCTACATTTCCCACACTACTCTTGCCCTCTCCCTATTTTCTCCCCACTGTCTATGCTACTTATTCTCTGTACCTTCTCCCCACCCTCTCCTCCCACTCCCCTGTTGCTAACCTTCCATGTGACCTCCATTTCTGTGGCTCTGCTCCTGTTTTAGGTGACTGCTTAGTCTGCTTTTGTTTTAGGTGTGGATGTTAATAACTGTGAATTTGCTGTCCTTTTACTGTTCATATTTTTATCTATATTTTTAACTAATTGTAAAGATGGATTATCTGAATTTAGATGCCAAGAAGTTTGAGTCATTCACAGTTGAGACTGAAAAAAATGTGCCAGTATTATTGTTTGGCACTTAAATATTTTTGTGTGTGTAAAAATCAATTATACTGGTAATATATCTAACTACTGATAGTTACTGATGCTGTGCTAGTCACTGCTGATAAAGAGCAGAAGGGTAAAAAGAGTTCATAAGATGTGCCCCATACCTTGCATATATACAATCTATCAGAAGAGAAAAATGCAAAGGAGGTAATACAGCACATTATGATACACAGCATCACAGCACATTGTGATGCACATTAGGAAGTTTGAAGAGAAAGGATATATTCTACTTGGGGAAATCTGAGGAAGGTTCCTAAAAGATGATGCTATTTGAGCCAGTCTTGAAAGTCACTGGAGCAGTAATTTACCAGGGCGGGGAAGGAGAAGGAGAGACACTTCAGGCAAGGAGAATAGCATGTGCCTTAACAGGAGAGATATCAAAACATTGTGTAATGTGATTCCATGGGGGAGAGAGCATGAGTCTGTGGAGTGGTGGCCAGTGATAGATGATAGTAGTGGGATATGTGAGAGGCAGGTTATCCAGAGTATTTTTTGTTGCTCTATAATAGCAAGGGAAAATTGATCTCTCAATAATGGGGTGCTGGCTGGCTTAGAAGGTTTCAGATATGTAATTCAGTATGTTGACTGGCAGAATTACAGAGGACCAAGAGATTCTGGAAAGTAGAGATGTACTGCCCACAAAGGTAGGAATGAGTAGCAACAAATGTTTGGATGCATCAAATCATTAACGCTTTTCTCTGCGAAAAGAATAAAACATTTTAGATCTTATAAGAGAAATATGTGCATTTTTATTAGAAGATTTTATTTATTTTTAGAAAGAGGGGAAGGGAGAGAGAAAGAGAGGGAAAGAAGCATCAATGTGTGGTTTCCTCTCACGCACACTCCAATGGGGACCTGGCCTGAAACCCCAGCATGTGCCCTGACTGGGGATTGAACTGGTGACCCTTTGGTTCACAGGCCTGAGCTCAAGCCACTGAGCCACATCAGCTAGGGCAGCATTTTTTATTCTTTTGTGATTAAAAGAAATACTCTAGGAATACAAAACTTAAGCCCAACTTCTTCAAGTTTTGTGACAAATGTTAATTAACGATCTAGAAGGAACTTGGTTCCAGACAATTTTACAAATGACTAATGATATCTTTGTTTTAATCTCTTTGATTATATATCAGGTGTATCTTCTAGAAATCTGTAAGGTCACAAAGAAGAAATAATAGCCATCTTTTGAATTATTTGAAACATTTTTCAACTTTGTGCTATAAAATATTTGAGGTCAAGAAGACTTTTAATGGGGCTAAAGTCAAGGCTGAATGTGTTTTTGTCTATTTAAAGTTATCTGAATAATGTTTTAAAATATATATTGACTCTTTGGACTATTTTGGGAGATGATCATTTAGATCTAATTCATATCAATTAATAGGTAGCTTGGCTAACGATTACAAAATAGGATACATAAAAATGTTAAGGATTTCACAAAGTAATACTTCTGTGTGACATTGGCAAGATCTGAAAATTGAACAGAAAGAAGCCAATGAATTTCAGTTGTCTGCTTATGTCACTTATGTTGGGGTTAGGCTTAAATATGAAATGCATACTTAGATCCAATTCATCTTCAAAAAATATACATTATAACTGATGTGTTCCATTGAGGTTAAATGTTTGGTTCTGACATAACATTAATCCAAAGGACCTGAAAACAAAAGTTAATATAAATATTGAATCAACTGCACCATTAATATTTTATCTCTAAATAGAAGTTCATAAAATGCATTTAAAAACAAAGTGTATAAGATTTATCAACTACCAAGAAATTTAGAGATGGTATCAGTTACACTGAGAGGAGTTGAGATTAAAATGCTTTTAGCCAAAGATGTTAACTGGAGTTGACAATCATTATAGAGGGTTACTATTACTGTTATGGTACCTCAGCTAGAACATGTGGGTTTGACCCTTTGCACACAAAAAGTTCACAAAACTGCTATTAATAGTCCTTGTTCTGCAGTACTGCTTGGTGGATCATGCAGTACGTTATTATAAAATTTATGTGAACTTTTATGTATACAGATACCAGATCAAGTACAGGTTTTATTAATGAGATATATTTTAACTTCCAGCAATAAAAAAAAGAGGCCAAGAAATTAAATACAATAAAAAATGAAATATTTATTCTTTTGGCTCAATAATGACGTAGCTCACCATTCTTTTTAGTAATAGCAATTCCCTGCATGCAGTTCATCAATACGCTACAAGTAAATAGTTTCGTAAAATGAGTTAACATTAAATTTTTGGTTTGTGCAAAAAAAGATATCATTTTAGGTAATTGCACAACTTTGCCACTTTTTTATGGCTAGAAAAGACACAACCCAAGTTATATCTCTAATAGCTTTAGTGCAGCAGGAATTAAAAAAATAAGACTAGTCTGCATAAGCAAATACTACAAAAGTTGAGTAAAAAAAACCTTCCATGAATAAAGGGTTATATTGAGCAACCATAATTGGTAGAAAATGACCTAGGATTGAGTTTTTGACCAATGTATCTACTATTGGTATGATAGAAAATATATTATAACAAAGAAATTCACAAAACCCAGTGTCTAACTTTTATTTTAGGAAATTATCCTTTGAAAAGCCTTATGAATTCAAAAGTTTGGAGTTGTGATTAAAAATAAAAAGCTAAAGCATAAAGTGAAATAAATTGCCATGTCATCAACCTGAAAATAATTTTCTTATGTACAAAATGCAACAAATAAAATTGATCATATTTTTACATTATTTATATTTAAACAAGTTTTGGACATATTTTTAGCAAAATACGAAATATAGGTTTTGACAATAGGCAGTGTGTCATGTGTTTCCTTGAAATCTAGAGAGGCACCACACAACACTCAAGTTAAGTTAAAAATGCAAAAGTAAAAGTGCTTTTAAATAACTGTAAGCTATTCCGTTTGACATATTAACCAGAGAGCTGGTTGAATTCACTCTATCACTGACATGTGACTTCTTACCAAGACGTATGAAGAGTGGATTGAGTAAAATAGAGCAGCATAAGCAATATTGACATGCATCAGTGATAGTCTTTCAAACTATTTATGTTTAATGAATGGTACAGAATACATCCCTGTTGGAAGCTCGCAAAAGACACATACACTGTGGTACATATTTGATTTAATAGAAGATTTTTTTTATCAGGCTGCATATATACTTATATATATATTTGCCCAAACATGCACCACGGGAAAAAATAACTATTTACATAACAGAGGGTGTTTGGTTGACATAAAATGTCAGCTTTGCTAAGAGCAGAAGATGGCAAAGCAGTACTTCAGCAGAAAGTGGAACGACTGTCCTAAAGCAATACCTCAGATATTCTATATCTTTCTAGAACAGATTATTAGATTACTTTTTCTTTGAAAGCATTTAACCAAAATTATATAGAGAGCTCTGGAACTTGGAATAAAATGTGCACTTGCTGAAACAGAATACTTTACATAAAAATAATCCTTTAAAATTAGGAGATTTACAGGCACATAACTGTTCAAATAGAAAGGAACATAGGCTGAAACACTTTTGAAATTAAAGTCATTTAGAAAATAATAGAAGTACCTGAAACTGTTGACATTAGAATTTTGTTTCTGGTTTTGAGCTACAATTTCATTTCTCGGACAAAACAATTTTGTCTGATTATTTGAGAAACTTTTCAGATAAGAACACAGGGATCATATACTTTCTTTTCAACTTAAACCTCATTTACAAAAATAGCGACATAGTATTATGAATAAACTATGAATTAGGTACCAGGGACACATTTTGTAAAAATATGGCAGATATGGAGGTTAAAAATAGAGTGGATGCAAGTACTGTACTAAAGGTGTTTGGTGTAGTTACAACGATCACTTTGCACAACTATCTTTACAGTCTAGGTAGCCATTGAGTTTCTCCTCAGCAGTGTCAGCTGGTAATGAGAATAGCAACCTTTTGTCAATGTTGATACCCTGACTCACAGAGTTGTAGTGACAGAGCGGCCACTGTCTTGTTATAGGCACTGACCATGAGTATTTGTTAAAAGTCAGTTTGGCATAGACCTCCTCTGGGAGTGCAGTTGACACGTAGACTTTACCTTCATAGGCTGTAAACAATTGATTACAAAGATAATTCTGTGTTTCTTTTTACTTTTGATTTTCCCTCACCTCTCTCCCTTTGCTTTCCTTTTCTGATTTGTCTTTCTCAAACTTTTCTTTGTCTGGCTTTGTTACACTATCATAGGAAGGAGGAGAGGTGGTAGAGGAACTTCCATCTGTTTTTTCTGGGGTGGAGTTCCCATTTAATTTATCCATGATCATGTCTTCTTTTATAGGTAAGTCAACTCTCCCTTTGATAGTCTCTTTATTATATTTACTTGATACATTTTTTAACCTTTGCTTTAAAAGATAACATCTGAAATTACGCTGAATAATAGCCGCAGACACCTCCTCTTGTTTGCGTTTCAAAGTGGTTGTAATGGGCTCATAGGAGACTTTGGATGGGTTCGATGCCATGAACCGGTCTTCCATCTGTATTCGAAGGGCATCCATCTCTCCACTCTCACCCAAAACGCGCTTTGTAAAGGCAAATAAAATGTCGAGGCAGTGAATCCGGTCTCCACTGACCATGGGCAGATCCATGGCAATGAGCTGGACTTTGTTTGGTTTTGCTATGAGGAGTGGAGGATCCAGAGCAGCTGCAAAATCAGAGAGCTTGGAGAACTCAATGAACTGGGTGGCATCAGGATCAAACTTCTCCCAAACCTCGTAGAACATCTCAAAGTCATCCTCACTCAGGGGCTCTGCACTCTCTTCAGTAGCAACACTGAAGTTCTCCAGGATGACAGCGATGTACATGTTCACCACGACCAGAAATGAGATGATGATGTAACTGACAAAAAAGAAAATCCCAACAGATGGGTTCCCACAGTCTCCTTTAACTGAGCTTCCTGGGTGAATTGTGTCAGGGTCACAGTCGGGGGGTGCACTGTTGAGAATAGGTGCTAACAAACCATCCCAGCCAGCAGAGGTGGTAATCTGGAACAGGCAGATCATGCTGTTGCCAAAGGTTTCAAAGTTGAACATGTCATCAATTCCAGCTTCCTTTTTAACATAGGCAAAGTTGGACATTCCAAAGATGGCGTAGATGAACATGACCAGGAAGAGCAGGAGGCCGATGTTAAACAACGCAGGAAGGGACATCATCAGAGCAAAGAGCAGCGTGCGGATGCCCTTTGCCCCTTTGATCAGCCGTAGGATTCGGCCAATCCTGGCAAGACGGATCACTCGGAACAGGGTAGGGGACACGAAATATTTTTCTATCATCTCAGCCAGAAACATTCCTATGGGAAAACACAGAAAACAGCTAACCAGTGAATATCTTATGCTTA
>PVKM010045338.1:0-11997 GCA_004027735.1 Carollia perspicillata
CCATGAGAGGTTCCAGGTCTCATGAAACTAAGAACCCTAGTTCCAGCAGGGAATTGGAACAGAAACCCGAAACCAAGTTGCAAAGCCTGACATACAAGGAGACCAGATAGAACAGGGGTCAGGTAGGAGCTCTCCGAGGTGTTTAGAAGCTAAATGGTACCCTGGGCCCACTAGACCCGAGGTGTAGAGGCAAGGGCCTATTGCAAGGCCTTGACACCCAATGGGCAGAGTTGTCAGAGTGCACTGTAGGGCAAGGTTTGCCTGCTCGGAGCCAACAGGAGTGGAGTCTGAGGCTCATCTTGGAAGGCATCTTGTTCCAACTCGAACAGCCACGGATGGATGCCACCTACCTGAAACTATCTCCCTCGCCACCCGCCCCTGATGCCTAACACCTTCAACTGTCTGACCACTGCTTTAGGTTAAGGTCAAGCTAGGGACCATCTATCACAGGCTGGATACAATCCTCTAAAGCTTGGATTGACCTGACCACTAGTGCATAGATGCTTATTCCTTTGAGCCCTGGAACTAAAATGCAGATACTGATTTCTCCCTTAATTGGCTGCCGTGATGATCCTATCCAGAGGGAACCTCTGAAGGTTAAGTAATAAACAGTTGTGGTGCTATGAACCATGGTTTAAAGTCAAATCAGCCTTTTAAAAGGAAAGTCATTAGAAGATGTGGCCAAGGTATAACATCCTCAGCTCAAAGAACAGTCAGATGGTGACAGACTGAGGCTACCGACTGTCTCTTTCCACTCTCTCCCTCATTCAGTGTGTATACTGAGTGCTGACTGTATTCCTGACAGTGTGCTAGGTCCTTCCAGTCTCTGTGAACTTGGAGAATACAAACAATTCTCTCACCAGCCTTTGTGTTCTCTCTCGTCCTCTGTTTCTACTTTACGCTCACTCCGACCTTTGTTAATGTGTCTTTCCATAGCCATTTCTGTTTATCAACGTCTTCCTCCTTTTCCACTGCCTACCTTCCCTCCCTCTTTATCATCTTTCTTCCTCTCCAGCCTTTCCCATCTCTTCTGTCCCCTTTTTCCTCACTTACCTTCCCACTGTCTTCACTTCCCTTGACATCTCATAATAACAAATAAAAAGACATTTAAAAGTACTTAATGGCTACACCAGTCTCACTGGGGGAAAAGTAACCTTTCAAGAAAGCAAGCTCCTGTTCGGGGCATAAATTGAGACAAGTAACATGAAGTTAGTTAGACTTGTTAACACATCTCTATAGATTTGAACTACCTTACCTGGAAGAGCCAGGGCTAAGGGAAGTGAATGACAGGTACGTAATTTTTTCTGACACTTTGTGACAGGTAGAAGGATGAAGAAAAGGTCTGTGTACGGGACACTCCATCAGGGCAGTGAGAAAGTAAAAACCAAAGGAAACGTTTAGTGGGGAGTCTATCCTGAACATTTTTCTCACAGTATTCTTTGATCCTCACAATTACCCCTGTGAGTTAGGCGGCGTTATTATCCCCAGATGAGGAAACAGGTGTAGAAAGTAAGTGACGGAGTTGGAACTGGGACCCAGCCTGTCTGATACCAAAGTCCATGGTGACAGAACGAAGAGAAACCTCGCCAGCTTACTTAATAGTGCTGTCTGCCAGAACACAGCCGGGCCGCACAAGGGAACCACAGTGAGACAGTCGGAGGGCCCACGGTCCCACCAGACCGCTCTCATTCGGCCTGGTGCCCTGGTCCCTAACAGTGTGCTGGCACACACTCGGGGCTGAGTCAATAATTATGGAACGCATGAACAGGATTCAAAGCAGCAAGCAGTGAAATTTCTGAACTGGAAAAATCATTATCTTACCCAATTCAGGAGTCATGCAGCCTCTGCGTAAACATTCCCAGGGACAGTCCTCCTACAAAATAAGAGTCACCATGTGGCCGCATTTCTGACGCAGCAGTTGAAGGTCTCAAGCTCCCATGCACTCACCCAGAGGCTTTAAAATATTTTTCTGATACTCTCACTTTTCTACAATTTCATCTGTCATTAATTCTTTAAAAATCACCAGAATGTATTATTTAAAGATTTTATTTAATTATTCTTAGAGAGAGGGATAGGGAGAAAAACACCAATCAGTTGCCTCTTGCTACCACCCAGGCACGTGCCCTGCCCAGAATCCGACAGGCGACCTTTCACCTTGCAGAACGATGCCTGACCAGCTGAGCCACACCAGCCAGGGCTCACCACAGTGTACTGTGAATGTACTTAATGCTACTGACCCGTATACGTCAGAATGGTTAAGAGGTACAGGGGTGGAGGTGGAAGAGGATATAGGGGGGATAAATGGTGAAGAAAACATAAATTAAAAATTGGTTAAGAAGGTAAATTTTATTTTATGTTTTTCGTAATTAAACATTTTTTAAATATCAATATAAATATTTATGTATATGAAGTACACATATATCATAAAATAGACATCATGAAATTTGGTGGCATAGACAAATAATTTATTCATTTTATTTCAGGAAAACAGTTCATATCTAATGCGTGGCCAAGCAAGTCTGTCTGGAAACTTGACTCATAGCTGTTAGCTGTGCTGGATACCCTGGGAGTGCCCCTCTCTTTCACCCATTCTATTCTAAGTTTTAATAACTCATATTTCTCTTCAGGCTTCTGTGTAAACATACGATTAAATTTTTTACAGTAATTAATATTTTATCATTGATTCAGTTTGACCATTTGTGTTCTTACCTAATTATTGCTTCAATAATACTTTTATTTGGGGACATTCATGCCTTAGGTGATATATTTACTAAGGTATTCTTAAAAAATTTATTCTCCTCAGGTATACTTCGTATATATATTTAATCTGTTTTGAGGGTATGTGATTAGCTTATAGCAAGTCTCCAATGGGCCAGGACTGTTGTGCCTATTTTGCTAATTATGAAAGTAAAGGTCAAAAGCATAAGGAATTCACCTGAGGTCTAGCACCAAGAATGGTAAGATACATAGCCATGACCATGACTTCGAAGTCGATGCTTGTGTTTCTGAATCCGTCATTTCTATTACATTCTCATTACATGACCAGTTGGCCTTTTTTGAGTTTTTCCATGTTTTTGCACTGGAAGCCTAAACCTGAGTCTCAGGTGTTTGCATTCCTCTGCATGGGCAGGTCACATCCACCAGACATGAGGCAAAAGATCCAAAGAGACAGACAGCAAAAGAGACGGTGGTGAGAAAAAGAAGTGAGTGGGTGCTCACTGACACCAGCTGCCTCACCCTTGGGTGAGAGATGAGAGAGCCCTGGGTGAGTCTCTACTCTGAGGCGGGAGATTCAGGCTTTATCTCACTCTCTAGCTTTCTAGAGGGAAGGGTCCAAAGAAGAACCAACTCATCCTTGTATACCAAACATTCCAGCTCAGCAGACTGATTCCATCCACTGAAATATGTAGTGCCCAACCAATTGTCCTTAAACCCGTATGTCTGTACCAAAACTAGCCTTTGGTGTATAGGAAAGGGTAGGGTGACAAAGATCAGTGAGAAGACTAGAAGCCCATGCTATACACACCAGTGAACAATTTTTAAAAATGCTTTTATGCACAAACTCTCTTAACACATCCTGAACTTCCAGGAATCCCTGTGAATTTGCTTGAACAGTCAAGTTCCCATAAATTGTCTCTTTACGCTGTATTCATGAGCCTTGGCTGGGATTTTATACTTACAAGCTACAGAAACCAACTCTAACTTAATGACTTTGCTGGAAGCTTAAGAGATAACTCACAAAATCAAAGGAAAGGCAGGACCACCAGGACTGCTGTAGGATCTAGACAGCAAGAACTAATGGTCATTTCTTCCAAGTGCCAATGACAGGATAAATCAGCTCCAATATTTTTGATCCTTGTATAAAATGATGCAAGAACCACAATTCAGGGAAACGATATTCTGGCTGACCTGGTTTGATTGCATGTCCATCCACTGGACAGAGAAAGGCAGGGCACTGAGCCAGGGACTAATGTGGGGAGGGAGAACTAATTTCTTATTTTTCAAAGGAATTGGAAAGGTTGCTGGGCAATCCAAAACAGTACACTGTGAGATCGCAGTCACAGCATCACTAAAGTTCTCAGTGAAGGTGTGCAGCAAGGACAAGGTGAACTGAGGACTGTAGAGGCCTGGGGAGTGTGGCTTGCATATCAAAGGTGTGCTGGCAGGCAAGTTATTAGCTATCTCTAGGAATTATGGAACCCTAGGAGGGGCAGTTCCCCATGTCTTTCCCCACCTGCTTCTTTTCCCAGCTCATGTTCGCGCTCTCTCTCTCTCTCTATCTCTATCTCTCTCTCTCTCCCTGCTAAGCTCCAAGGGCCCTTCTTTTTCCCCTGTAACTTGTTTCCTGAGCCCATGCAGCCCATTGGCTCACTTTTCCTACCTATATGACTTTTCTAAATAAACTTTTGCTTGTAAAAAAATACAGAATATAAGAAAACTTAATACCAATACAACTGCATTCTTTGGAAAGACTTAAAGATACTAGATTTCAGTGCTACCAAGTGTGGATAAAAGCCTACAGAGACCCATTCCAACTTCCATTTTCCTTACCATCCCATATGCAACAGGCATAGTCTGTTGAAACTCTTCCCACCTGTCCAGTCTGTTTTCCTTTCCTCTAGCCTTGTCTGTCTTGCTCATACTCTAAGGTTTATTGAAACAGTTGTTATAGCCACAATGATTGCATTAATCTGTTTCTAAACATGACAACATATGACACCCAAGCACATTTTAATAATCTATTTTAAGATATAAAAGACTGTTGGTTATATTATAGATTTATGGATGTATGATCTCCCAAATTAATGCCAACCTATCATTAATTCCCAGTCACTTAAAATGTTCAGTATGTGAAACGACTCTGCTTTTTCCCCCTACTTTGATGTTCCTCTGTCTTCACATTTGTTTCAATTTCTCCACCACAATCATATTCTTATTTATTTTCTCTCCGTGCATTCTTGAGATACTTCAGCTCAGGAGAAATACAATATCGAGTTTCACTGTTTTATTAAAATATCAAACAGCAGACTCTCCGGATGGTGAGCCAGAAGTTGCCAAAGGATGTATTTCTTTTGTCTGCAGTGAGTTATGCCAGCAGGCTCAGCAGAGTGGGAGACTGTGTGTTTTATATTATGAAGTGAATATGTGAGAGCTGATCCTCACAAGGACCTACTTGTCCTGCAGCCTTATGCTATCATCAGGGGAAATTTAAGCATTTTCTATTTTCTCCACAGATAAAGTGTATGTTTTCTTTGGCTTTTCTTTTATTGAGTTTGGTTAATCCCTCTCAAACCAGGAAATTCTGCCTGAGTATATAGTCCTTTGCACAAAATCTTTAATATCTTGTATTTGCTGACACACAATCCATCCCTTGTTGTAACTGTGCTCACACAAGTTGTGCTGACTTATACGGAACCATACCAAATTTCATCTGTGATTCTGGGTTTGGTTTTTGATTTCAACAGCAGTTGGAAGTGAGCTGGCCTAGCACTTTGGACGATTTCTTTTGTAAACAGTGATTATATAGATGTTCCCCAGCAATTATTATTTTTAAAATTATTTAGTTCTCACATTAATAGAAAAGGAAATGGCTAATATTCCCACTCTACACTTTATTTTTTAAATAGTTTATTTTCATTGTACTTTTTCCATTACCATTTATCCCCCCATCCCCTCTTCCACCTCCACCACCCTGCTCTCACCAGAAATCACTACACTGTCGTCCATGTCCATGAGTTCTTTCTCTTTTTTGCTCAATCCCTCCACCCCCTAACTTGCCCCCCCCACAAAGCTGTGAGCCTGCTCTCTACCTGTCTCTACACTTTAATTCTACAGTATCTTCATATGATTATAAATGTACCCCCTAAATTTCAAGCTTTTAAATCTGATTTAAACCTGGAAAAATTACTTTCTCCTTTGATTTCCATTTACCCATATGTAAAAGAATTAATAATGTAGCTAATGCAGAGAATACTATGAAATCCACCAAGCAATCACAGTGATGCCCTGCTCTGGGGGAGGGGAGATCATGAGTAAAGGGTGGTATCAGTCTTCCTTCTTAGATCATACTTCCACGTGCCCACAGTTCTGACACACAGATCATCCCCTAGTTCTGGAGTTTCAAGTCTTCTCCTTTTACAAAATAACCTTTCTCTGTGGAGTTTAGTCAGATACTGATCATTTTCTCAGTGTCTCTCTTTCCTAAACAGAGGCATGGAATGATTCAACTCCTGAATTCTAGCAACTTCAATAGACTGAGATGTGTTTGAGGAAAACTGTAAATGAGTCATCTACTATCCCACAACCATAAGATGCTAGAATGTTTTCTTCAACGGGGATATAGAGAACACCCAATCTAATCTCTGCATTTTACAGATGAGAAAACTGAGCTTTTGGGAGTTTGGGGAATCTTAAGATTCCCCCAAAGTGACAAGTCTAGCAAGTGCCAGATCCATATAGTATATGTTTATTCATGTAATTCCCAAAGCATGCAATATTGATATTTATTGATTTGACAGTTTCTTTTTAAAAAATATTTTAAGACTAATAAAGCATGGCTAAATTTTCAAAGTCTCAAAAAACAATTAAAAAGCCTATGTTGTTTCATTTGTTTATCAAAGAATTACTTCTGAGGATTGCGCCTTTGAGAATGGTTTCTAAAAATTGGTTATTCAGAGGTGATACTGAACATATAGCAACAGTACATGATGGGCATTGCAAGAATTGGTGTGTCTGTCCTGGATTTACCGGCTGCACATGAGTGTGGGTGTTTGGTTCAAAAATAGACAATGCCCTGTGCTGGAAATAAAGAAAGAGTCCGGGGAGGTGGTTGCCGCACCAATGAAAGTACAACAATACCCAATACAGCTATAATATTTTTGCTATCACATTTCTTCAATATAATTGGTTCTTTTAAAAAATTAAAGGAGAAAATAAGGATTTTTTTTCACACAATGCATTTCTAGCGGACTGACCACCAGCTTTAGCTATTGGCAATAGTGTCACAGCCGAAATCCTACAGCTGGTGAAACTGCTTGCTCCTCAAGTTAAAATGTTTAGTACATTATAAAATAAACTCTGGCTGGAGTTATATATGTATATAATTTGTAGAGTTGTTACATTGGGTTTAGGGAGTGAGGACATAATAAAATGCTTTATTAGCAGCCTTGAGTAGGAGCTAAATTAGTGTTTACTGATTTACTACAGAACTTCACACACAATAGCAATGGATATTTCTGAGTCAACACGGAAACGCACTATGGTGTTTGCTTTGCTGAGCAGGTCTGAATTTGTGGCCAGAACACATACTGTTTTCCTGTTTCTCCATTGCTCGGAAGAAACAAATGGAGTGTTCCCCTGTTCTCTTGTTCCCACCTAGAAGAATTTTAAAAGAATCGTAAAAGATCACTAGAAGGGACCTAGAGGTTTAATATAACTTTCCACACAATGCAAACTCTCTTCTGAAAATCTTCACCCAGCTGCTCCTTGCATATTTTCATGGCTTAGTGAGGCAGGCTGTTCCTTACACAGGAACTCTGGCTCAGTACAGGTCTGTGTTAACCCTTTCTACCAGTGTTTCTGCACGTGTGGTCCCTGGACCTACAGCATTAACATCTCCTGGGAACTTTTAGAAATGCAAATTCCCAGGCCTCCGGATTGAATGACTCAGAAACTTTGAGAATGGGGTGCCGCAGCCCTCCAGGTGATTCTGAGGAACGCTCAAGTTCGAGACCCATTGCCCTATACCAACCCCCATATAACAGATTCAACAAAGACATTATTATGACCCTTTGTCAGAAAGGGTCATAATGCAAATGTCAGAAATCTAACTGTATATTTAGCTTTAGCATAAAAAGGAACATCCCAGTTCGTGAGGCTCAGGGTTAATAAGATCAAAGGGATTGATCTAGAACTAGGGGACCTGGGCTCCTGGGACTGGAAAGAAGACAAGGAATGTCTCACCATCCTTCTCGCTCCCTTCCGGCTCCGCCCTCCACCCTCAGCCCGAAGGTTGCTCATTTCTCTCCACTTCTGCTGGATTTTATCCTCTTCTCCCGTAGACAGGTTTCTGCTCCCGGTGGAGAAGACAGCCAGCTCCTCCCTGTCCCTCCCTAGCCTCCGAATCAAGAAACCCCAGGAAGAACACCTAGGGCAAAGAAAGGTGTTAGGAAATCTTGCTTGGCCAACAAATAAGTTACTGTAGACTACTTCAAAAACCTATAGTCAATTTTACTTTGAGGGGAAAAAAAACGTTTAGAAAGACCAGTCACCTTGACCACATCATTCAAGTGAGAATTGAAACCCAAAAAAAGGAATGGTGTTTAAGTAATTGTATCAAAAGTAGTATTTAAGACTATACTATATCACTCATTTACTGAAGGCCTTCCTAGAAAAAATTTACTTTGGGTTTTAAGTCAACATATTTCTAGTGAACTTTTCCCTCACATGAAAAAAAAATAGTTTTATAAAAATAGCTTCATAAGCCTGCAGTAAAACAATGGTGAAAGAAATATCATTTTTCCTATTGCAGACAGACAGTTGGGATTTTTTTGCATTTATGTCATTCAAAAAATGATTGTTAGACACTTCCAACTTGGCAGGAATGTACTCCCAATGGAGGAAAGGAAAAATCAAGCCAATCTAAAGTCATAAAAAATTTTTAAATGTATTTAAGAAGAAGCACAAAATAGAACATTTTATGGGTTTTTGGAAGAACTTTGACTTAAGTCTTCCTGATTCAAAAAACTGCAATTTAGGGACTTGACTTTAGCAAAATGATCACTTTTTCTTTTGGAAAACCTTCTACCTTAACCCAGAAAAAACTATATAGTCACAAAGCGTATGCATTAGGAACACAGATGATCAAAGCATAAGAAATTCCAAAGATTTTCAGAGCGTGTTCATTTGATCTCAGCCATAAGTTGGTTCTTCCCACTTTCTCTTGAATGTTTTACAATATCATAACACTTTATGGTTTGTATTTTTAGGGTGTATAATAGGCATGTTGAATGTGCTATATAGCTGAATCAACATAAGGACCTTAACTCTGGAATTTCCTGGTTCTTGAATATCTAAATTCATAACACTACTGTGTTACAGTCCAGGGGTGTCCAACCTTTAGATGTCTCTGGGCCACACTGGAAGAAGAGCTGTCTTGGGCCACACGTTTAGTACATTGCAACATATAATCACAAAAAAGATCTCATAATGTTTTAAATAAATTTACGATTTTGTGTTGGGCCACATTCACAGCCCTCCTGGGCCACAGGTTGGACACCCCTGTCAGTTACATCATTTATGGACAGTTGTATACAGACAAGTACTGTTCTAAGTTTCGTCTTCTCAGCCTGCCACCAACTGGGCCATTGCGCCTCTCCAGGACAGCCTGGGGTAAGGGTTTACGTCGGCCAAAGCCCAGTCAAGCAGATGTGGCACTAAGTGGATTCTGAGATTGAGGTTCTTACTGCTATTTGAAGAAGATTCTATATGAAGTATTGCTATCCTGTTCAAATCATTGTTGCCTCTGCCCACACGATTCTGTCTAATAATGAAGTAGGACCTGAGCCTGTTGCAAAAGCAAAGGAATACTGGCGGCCCTGATGTAAAGGTCAGTTCCGGTTGAAACATGAGCTCTCTATTTTTCCATGACCTTTCACAATAAGGATTAAACCTGAAGCTCTCTAGAATAGACATTAAACTTGGTTTACCCCTACTACAATTCCACTGCAGTAGATAATTAGTGAAAATAAAGTCGGAAGGGCCTCATCACTGGAACCCCAGATAAGACCCCCAGTACCAGACCTCCACATGGATGTCCCCAAAGCCATCTGGTTCTACTCTCACATGTTATGGTCAACCGGAACACAAACTACCAACAACATCCTAGAACCAGGTCTTGTTTTAGCAGGAACATTCTCAAGCCTCTGGCTGCGGTCAGTATCTTGCTTTAGGATGGGTTTTCCTTATGATCCCATGCATGCTGGTTCTGTTTATTAACTTTCTTCTCTATTCTGCAGTTCTGAGCAGTGAGGATTAGTATATACGATGATTACTTTAATGATGAGTATGATAACAGTGACGAAGATAACTTCCCAGTCATTTAAGGAGTGTTTACCGTGAGCCAGTCACCCTATTAGGTATAGTCTGTTTTGCTCCAGTATCTATGTATGATGTAATGCAAATTAGTTCATACACAGATGGTAACTAGGGGGATGGCAATATAATCAAGATCGCTTTGATTCCTGTGATTTTCCCCAGCCTGTCAGTATTTTGCAGCTCAATGCACACTAAATATTTTACAGTTCAATGCACACCATTTAATAAGCTTTAGAAAACCACAGGAAGTCACGAAGTAATCCAGTGCTTAACATGGTGCCCATTCATCCCCTTTCTCCTCCTTGGAAGTGCTCACTGGGACACTTTCCTGGGTCTTGGTGCGTTTTGCCCTCATCTCCATCCCTGGGCCACATCCACCCTTACCGGCTCCCTCTTCCATCAAGCAGCCATCACCTTTTCTTAAAGGCAAGTCTTATATTTACTTAATATTTCCTTTCAGAGGAGAAGTTTAGCTGTGATAGTATTTTATTAGGATGGGTGTTGTTACTGTCATTGTCGGGGCTTTGGTTACAAAGTGGCACAGATTTCGAGCAACCTACCCCACCCCCGTCTCTCCACAAACCCTCTTACTTTGGGTGAGCAAGTTTGTGGAAGGAGTTGTTTCTGCGCATGTTCCGGAAATACCTGTTCCTTACCCATTTAGTCTCATTCAGCCTTGCCACTGTTTCCTGGCGTAGGTATTTTTCCACTAGGTGTTGAAAGAAAACCAAGGCTCAGACCACGTAAGTGACTCACCCTGAACCTCATGGTTCATGAGAAGGCAAGATGACTGCATCGTCACATACACCCCTTTATTAGCTGGCCTCATAAACCGATTCAGCTACTCTTTCTAGGCTCAAAGAGGACCAGAGTTGAGGGCACTGGCCGGAAGCCCCAGATTTGCCTGCAGCATTGCCACTGTGGTATTGGGGCCACTGTGCCCTGCCGTTCTCCAAGACTGAGAGTCCTTCCTTTTCTTGTGGAAGATATCCCAGAATATTTTTCTGTATTGTTCCAGAAAAAGGCTCCATAAAAATAAATTAAATATGTGGGTCAGCTGTCGCGAGCTCCTGATAATGTCACATGAGGGAGGCTGTGGAGCTCGGCAGGGGAAGAAAAGCCAGGCTGAGCCCGACCCGGCCCTGGCTTCATGCAGTGATGCAGCACATTCCAGAAGAAGAAAATAGGATGCTGAGGATTCAAATAAAAAATAGTCCCAGAAGAGATTTTCTGTCGTTCACGGCAGTCTCTTTTAGAAATGGAATGTGACGTGAGGAAAGCACTAGCGTCCTCACAGATGAAAATGATGCATTTTTCAAAGAAATTGCATACGCAGCTTGATCCTATTTTTATTAAAATAGAATACATGCGCGCCAAACCTCTGGATGGTAAACATCAAAACATTAATGGTATTACTCTCTGAGTGGTAGAATTATGGGTGTGATTTTTTTTTTACTAATGTATATTTTATAAAATGTCTAAAATGAACAAGCATAATTTTTCTTTAAAAAAAAGTGATAAAAGTTGCTGCCGACAACAGTTTTTAGGAGAATTCTGTCATCGTATTTCCTAAACACAAGGCACTCATCATTTTCTTCATGAGATCAGTCTTTTGTGCCACTCAGCTTTGTTTTCCTTCCTATAGACTCGTGAGTCTGTCCTTCCAAACAGACCCATGTTCGTGTATTCTCCCCTGTTCTTTCATCTCAGCTGGTCTGGACTCTGCCGCTCCCTCCTTCCCATCCGTGCCTTTCCTCTCGTCCACACTCACTGGCTCTTGGTCCACCTGCTCTGCTTACCTCCCCCTCCCTCCCCTCCTTCGAGTGTCACTGCTTCCCTGGGATGCCCCGCCTCCCCTGTGCTGACTCTAGCATTCTCCTCCATCCCATCATGCCCATGTTT